>CAHIKZ030001668.1:10010000-10095000 GCA_903632075.3 Acanthosepion pharaonis | reverse complement strand
CACAGTTTATGCAGATAGAAAGGGAAGATAACTGCTAGCCCTAGATTTGAATAGGTTAAAATTTTATTGATCAGAGACACATCGAGTCCACAGAACAGTGCTTCGAGAGATTAATCTGTTCGAGTTGAACTTACTTCTCACCAATGAAATAGGGAGGTATTGTGGTTGGTTTTTACAATATGAGTGGCATGGGGAGTCCTTGTTGTGAATATTAGCATTGGTGGAAGCAAGGAATGCAGTTTCTTTGAGCACTTCCCATGGAATTAGCTATAGAGCCGTGAGAGGCTTGGCACGTACCGCTTGTGAGAGATAGGTTGGAGGGTAGAAATAATTTATCACGTACAAGGACTCTGAGGTGGATCTGAACTCTATCGAAACTGGAAAATTGGGGCTGGGTATCCTCCGCCCAGATACGGCAACAGTTCTCCATTTGAGGCCTAATCTCGCTCTTGTAAGCGTAGAGGGAAGCACGCGGATTCGGATAATTACTGGAGCCGTAAAAAGACCAGAACATTTTTCCTGCATCTTTAGCGATGGTCTCTCAAGGTAAGTTAAGTCCTCGAGTGGGGCTTCCAGAGATTGGTGGTAGTTCAGGATATTTTCAATAAGGATGGAATGTAACTAGTTTAGTTTTCGAGGCACAGAATATAACCAACATGTTTTTTTCCACCAGTGAGAAGTTAGAAATAGATCAGATGAGGTATCAATCTTCGATCATCACAAGCTTTGTATTTGCACGTTGCACCCGTATATCGTTGGATAATCGGCATAGATACTCATAAATCATATGAGTATAATATTAGGTAGACCATTTATGTAAAGTAAAACGACATTGTTTTTAGAAGCGACCCCTTACGTAAATTGATAGGGTCCCGGAGAACTGGACTTTAGCAATTACATTCAGGGACCTATCCGTTAGGAGGGATTTTATAATTGAGATAACACTTCCAGCAGTGCCAGCGCTGGAGAGCTTGAGCAGCAAAATTCTGGGCCATACCTTGTCAAAAAGGCCTTCAAAATATCTCATGCTATGGACCTTAGTGTCTATTTATCGTCAAGAACCTCAGTAATTCTGTCAGCAATGGTAGTTAGGACATCAGCAGTGCATTGTGCTGTTCGAAATACGTACTAATCGTCACCTTAAGTGGTCTTTCTTATCTACCTCTTCGACGAACTTATTTTTGGAGATCTTCAAAAAACAACAAAAACCTTCAAGTGGCAATCTCATCAACTAAGCCTATAGAACATTAAACTGTCCTACTAATTAACCCACATTTTCCGGGAGTAGAGATGGGTTCATGCCTTCTCCAAGTTTATTTGCGCGTATATAAATGTAACGAACTTCACTGAAATTCGAACTCGGCCCTACGACGACTCATTCCGAGTCGTTACCAATCGCACCACCTTTACATTCTTTTTCCGGTTATGGGGTAACATTTTCCACTTCTCTGTTAAAGTATTTCATTCGAATACAGTTTACCTGGATGCTATGGTGTCAGATTCGTTTTTTTATTTCTCGTATACTTTGCCAAAAAATCTCATTCTCTTTGACATTTTCTGTTGTCACTTTAAAATTGTCAACAGAAACGCTTCATTTTCTTTTTTTTTCATATTCTGTTTTAATTTTTTTTTCTTAGTTTTGCAAATTTAGGGTTTTCTAATCAGCAGCCTATTAATTCGTTGTACAGGGTGGTTCGAAATTCTTGTCACACCTACCAAAAGGTAATGAGAACAATAGAAAAAGAAATACAGTAATAAAAAGCGTATGTACTGAATTCAGTTTATATATTTCCTTGACGCTGTCACACATCGATAATGTCTTTATGAACGCCATCATTTTCGTATAGGAGCTCTTGTTAGCCATCTGAAGTAGAAAATTATATTATATTGGGGTAACAAAACTTTCGGACCACCCTGTACATTGCGAATATTTTGAAAGTTGAGACAAAAACTGTTTAATACAGATAAGGCGAGTCCTTTTCCTTCTTGATTTCCTTTTGCATGAGATGTATTCATGTCAGCTTATGAAGTCTAATTCCTGAGGATTTCATATCCATTTTATATTTTATCTTCTGATCAATTTTTATTTGTTCAGTTTAAGAAGAGTACAGGTCACTTTACATCCTCTCCGTGTGTCAGCATTATCAGATTCTTTTTATGTCGCACTCGTTAGATTTTCGCTGGTTTTACGTTTAATTCTTTGGAATAAGGGATTAAATGACATGAAGTTATACAAACATAACCCATTATTATTCTGCTTGTTCCTCGCTTCCTTAGTTTGCAAGTACATTACACATTGCCCTTATTTCAGTTATATGATTTCGAGAAAAGTCGGAAGTAAAAGATATATAATAGACGCTGTTTGGTTAGAAGTAAAAAAGAAAAAAAAAACAAAGAAAGAAAGAACAGGAATATTGAGTTGGGCGCTCCTATGTTTAATGTCTACTTAAATGAAAGCTTGTCATTTTTTCATTTCTACCAATTTCTTCAAAAATGAACTGCATAATTTTTTTAAGTTATTTAGGTGTAAAATTTAACCATTCGAAAAAGGAATTTTTATATTCACGAATCTCGCAAATAGCTCATTGTTAATTTACTATAATACTTGCCATCTTAATTCGAAATTATAATGTTAATTATTAAATATATGTTACTTTAATTATAATATTAATTATTAATTATATGTTAATTAATTTAATTATTAAATATATATTAATTAATTCAATTATAATATTAACTATTAAATACATATTAATTAATTCAATTATAATAATAATTATTTAATATATTAATTCAGTTGTGATATTAATTATTGAATATATATTAATTCAATTATAATATTAATTATTAAATACATATAAATTAATTCAATTATAATATTAATTATTTAATAAATATTAATCAATTCAATTATAATATTAATTATTAAATATATATTGAAAAAAAAATAAAAACAGGAAAAAATTAAATTTTCACTGGCATCGTTAGTTATTATTAAAAATAAATTAATTTATGTTTATTCCATCTCTTGTTTTATGGCCATATAGCGTTGAAACATGGGTTCCCGTACAATCCCTCGAGTTAAGCAACGAAGAACTTGGCCCATACTTAGATAGGCGACAGCGAGGGTATACCAGGTGCTGTAAGCGTGGATCGTATAACGATTGGGAATTGAACATTGGAGAGCCGGGTTTCAATCCTAGTCGATTCCGTTATATTCCCTTACGCGCATAAAACATTGGTAAAGGTATGGGACAGCCACTTCTCTAACCAGTTAGGGTTAATTGGTTTAATTTTTATCACTAAAAAGTACAGACAACCCTTAAATAATCTATTCGGTTATAATTTCTTTCATGAATATATAAATATTTATCTCCTCAGACCGATTTTTTTTTTTAATAAATAGAATCAAATGGTCCAGATGAATGTAATAGGGAGAGGAAAAAAAAAGAAATGGAAAAAAATTAAGTTGAAAGAGGAAGAAAATAAAATAAAAATTTGAATATAAGTTTTAAAAAAAAATTAAGGGAAAGAGAGAGGGAGAAAGAGAGAGAGAGAGAAGGGGAGAGGAAAGAATGAGCGTGGGAGGGAACGAAAAGAAATAAAGGAAGAATTAAACATGAGTCGATATGGTGACCTAGAAATGATATTTTCTTTAAGAGCTGAACAAGTTAAAATACAAATTAAGTGAGGTAGTGATCAGACGTAAAATAGAAATATTGAAGAGTCTCAGAATCATGTCAGTTTTTTTTCCAGCAAAAGAATCACCATCGCATTATAATCATCACAATTAAAAATTAAAAATAATATTAATGAAAACCGTAAGGAATGTTGGATCCCTCTGCCTCGCCAGCAAATTCTTCTTGCCAGAGTCGAACCTTCAAATCCACAAATGAACCGTTCGCCCTTGCATAGAGTATTGATGCCATATATTGTCTGGAGCCCCTTCTGTTTGTCTCAAGGTCATTGATAAAATCCCGAGACGGTTGTGCAACGTAATTGGCCCTGATCTGGCATCTCGTCTGCCGTTGCTCTCTCACAGACGTGCCGTTGCCTCCCTCTTCCTTTTCTACAATTACTTCCATGGTAACTGCTCCGGTGAGCTTCTTTCGCTGGTTCCCAGTCTTCATGAAGTTAAGCGTTCAACGAGGCTGGCATCTCGCTCACACCCTTTCACTTTCGAAACTGTTAAATGTAGCCGTCTCTTCTACTCCAATAGCTTCATTTCTAGCACTTTTCACCTGTGGAACTCCCTCCCATTTCTAGTTTCCCTGATAGCTATAGTCTCCAACTATTCAAATGCAATGTCAATCGACGTCTCAAGATGTCTTGATCTGTCCCCTAACCTTCTCTTCAACCTTTCCTCTATCCCTCCCATTTGCTCACGCTCCAACCTTCTGTAACCCCTAGCGTGCTAGTGGATTGCCAAGTTGGTTGAGGTTAAACGCTTAAAATCTATCTATCTATCTATCTATCTATCTATCTATCTATCTATCTATCTATCCCTCTCTCACTATCTCTCCCTCTCTCTCTCTCTCTCTATATATATATATATATATATATATATATATATATATATATATATATATAAAAGTGAACATAGAAGTCAACACTTAGAGACAAAACTCTGTTTCATGCTAGATGCAATCGTCAGGACACATATAATAACAGTTGCCCATTTTCTTGCGATATTATCATTTTTGGCTAAGTTTTCTGTAATAGCTTTTTCTAAATTATTGTTTAGAAGATTTTGTTTTATTATTCCAAGATGATGTCTTTATTATTTCCGTATTGAGTCGTTAAGGAGTGAATGCTAATATATTTTGATATTTTTCTTTTGCTATTTCGAATTGTGTGCGGAGAAAGAGATTGAAGACGAATTCACTATATGATTATCTAAGAATTTAAGAAAATTGTCCTTCTCTTTTTCCAGATGATTTCCCATTGTACATGTTGCGCAAGATGTGTTATATTTTGATTTCTTTTTATGATGCATTTGTGTGGGAATGACAGTTGCATCCGATTTCTATAGAAATCTGATTATCTAAGAATCTGGGATTTCTCATTGTATAATTTGTGGTAGTCTGAGAAATTGAGAAAATTACACTTGGAATCTAATATGATGATTTTCCCATTCTATTCTTTGTTGACCTTTTTACATTTTGTTTTAAACATTGCAACTCTGGTATCACACATAAGAACCAAGATGAGAACAATAGTTTGAAATAATCAAAAGAAGATATTTTACCATTCCTCATCTCAACAATGAAATACAAATTTATTAACAATTTCCACAGATCCGCCATGTTAATCAAATGTCAAAATCATCTGACATCGAATATAAAGTTTCTAAAATTACAAAACAGTTTTAAAAGTATAGATTTCTTTCGATCGGTCGGGTATTGAATATACGAGATGGTTAAAAATGTCATCGAGAAGTCATGTATTCAATTCTGTGATCACGTAGTAAAAGATATAAAATACTTCAGCAGCAACGGACAAAAACTTGCATCATAAAAATAAAAAGACGTACCATTTCAGACAAAACCATGGAAATCTGAAGATGACGATATGGTATGATTTATCGATACTAATAAATAATAAGTAATACTAGATTGTATGTTTTGTCTATAGTAATAATTATAACGATGAAGATCAGAAATATTGTTTAAAAAAAGTAAAATTATTTTTCTAATATCTCCTTAAAAGAAATTTTCCTCCATCAAATCAATATATTTATGTACGGCCATAAAATTAATGTATTCTTATTTTTTATGTGCCATGTCCTTTCAAGACGTAGGCGATCATGGCTCTCCACATCTGTTTATCCCTTATAGCTCTCAGCAAGTTCCTTCCCACTGCTTCCTCCTCCAGACCACGTTCTGTCATCCACTTGCTTAAGCCCGTCAGGTAATTTACGCATTGTTTTCTCTTGTCTCTCTTTCCCTCTGCTCGACCCGTGAGTATCAGATTCTCCAGGTTCTTCTTCCTCATTATTACCTTTTTAATAATAATCTTCCATCCATCGATATTTTTGAAAGCTCTCATGTATGAATTTGAAAGCTTAACCTTAATTTCTCTGAGCCTTAATTTTTTCTGTTTATATAAATACAGGTTCACTAATTACAAGTCTATCAATAAATACAGGTATACCAATAAATAGAGATTATCAATAAGTACGGTTTCATCAGTAAATACGGGTTTATCATTAATACAGGTTTATCAATTAATACAGATTAATCAATGAATATGGGTTTATCTATTAATAATGCAGGTTTATCAATAAACATTAGTTCATCAATAAATACAGGTTTATCAATAAATACATGTTTATATCAATAAATACAGGCTCATCAATAAATGCCTACATTTGCTCTGATGAAGTTAATAATGTAATAATTTCTCTCTCGCCATTCTGTTTACTAATAGAATTAGCAGATATATTCATTTTATTTTTACCCTCGCATATTTTTGTGCGTGTGTATGTGTGTTCCTCTGTGTGCGTCTATGTGACTATGTGTGTGTGGGTTGTTTTGTGTTCTATGGGGGAACAGATTAGAGAGGAAATAAAATGAATTCGATATTTATTTCATTCGATTATATCTTATAAAATAAAATAATGAAATAAACGATATTGAAACAATTAGACGGTCGTCGGACACATTTTATTTGCTTAAGTTTTTGACACTGTCGCTCCAATTGCTGTTCTTTCTCCAATGAAATATTCCTCGAGATTTCCATCTTTTGTTTCCGCTTCTTTTTCTGGAGATTTCCTTTCCTCTGTTTGTCAAACCAGTCACTTTATTTGCGCCTTTTGACAGCTGAAAGCAACAGTCTCTGTCACTACTTTGCATAAATTGCAATCTCTTTAATAGAGGAATTGATGCGCATATTAATAAGACTTTTCCATTTGCATCACTTTTAAATATTAATATATTGTTTAGTCGATGCCTCATTATTATTATTATTATTATTTTTATTGATTTCTGTTGTATATAAAAGATCTAAAGTCAGCAATTACTGACATTTTCCACTGATAATATTTTGTTAAAAAAATAAAAAAATAAAAAAAAGTAAGAGCACTCAGATTTTACATACATAAAGCTCTCCCTAATTTGTGAGCTGAATTTGTAAGTATAATCTTTTTTTTTTATTTCTCCAAGACATGGGTTACCAGGAGCCCCTTCATTGAGTCTATTAGATAATTTTCTAATCAATCCGAGAGCTCCAACTACAACTGGAGTTATTGATGTCATTATGTGCCACAGATTTCGAATTCAAGATCCTTGATTCTTGATAGTTTTTTGAAGATCTTCAAAGATACATTACAATCTGCAGCGACGTCCATGTCAATAAAAAAGCTCATTCTGTTTTTGCGGTTATTCATTACGATGTCTGTGCGATGAGATTCGATTGTTCTGTCTGTGCGTATCGTAAAATCCCATAAAATTGTTACAGTTCCAATCTCTGTAACCAGGTCTGGCTGATGTTCATTCCACTTTCTTGATTATTATTATTATTATTATTATTATTATTGGTGTCGTCCATTGAGGTAGTCACTATAAATAATTTTTGAGGCATGTGGTCTGCAAGACGCCTCCTAAATCAGAAACACACCCTGGAGAATAAATGGTGACAGTTTTCTAGATAACTACGATCTGGGTCTTAATTCCAATTTTCCCTAAGGCATTTTAAATATTCTAGATGATGATCCAAGGGCGCACCTGATTGAACTAACCAGTTTTAGACATGCCAATTCAAATTCTGTTATTTTTCAATCTTTTCAGCTTCTTTGGAGTCCATTTGTATATTACTATTATTCAGTCAATTCAGCTTGGTATAATGTATAGAAAACTTCTCTTGTAAGATCAGTCATCACTGAAAATTCAATTCGATCCTTATATTTCGGACTTCAGCCACAAATAATAATAATAAAAAAGTTTAGTAAATCCGCAGGTCCTTCAACTTGGTGTAATGGTTAGCAAGCTTTTCTCGCTAGATCAATTACGACTGGGCGCCCTATATATTCAGCCTTGTGTCACATTTAATCTATGCTTAGAAAACCGCCATTCTTGTATTATTGTTTTTTGTTTTGCTTTGTATCGTACGAGTTGCTACCAAAGCTTAACTAGAGATTTCACGATGCAAAAATATTTTATATCAGAAGGTAATAACAGATGGAATATCATGCAATAAATGGTAAAAATATGTAATACAGGACACTGCATGCAGAGGAATCTACGCAAGCTATGAGAAGTACATTAGATTATGATTTTTTTTTTGCAATTCATATGTTTTTAAGATTTCCAATAATTTTATCTACATATTTGTTTTCTCCTCTTGATATAGTTATGCGACAATCTACTAACGTCTATCTCTGGGTGCATGTATTTGCTTAGTTTTTCAAACGTTTAAAAATATACTTTTGTCGGTTGGGAAGGCAACATCTATTAGAAGACATGTATTTTAAACATCATTTTTAACAATTATATCTGATCGAATAGCTTGAATTTCCATATTAGCTGGAACGCCCAAAACCCAGATGACGGTAACACTTTCAATTATTGTTATTATTATTATTATTATTATTATTATTGATGATGATGATGTTGTTGGGCAAGCTATTTTCCCTATATGTCCTTGAAGTTCTTCATGAATTACCAAATAAAATTTGATATAAACTATTCTTTGCATCTTCATGCTTTTTTTCGCAACAATGTGAAACTGTTGAATACTCTTCTGGATTTCGAAATCTTTCAATATTTTAAGCCTCTTTTAAAACATTGCCGCTTGTCCAATAATTATGGATGCTCTATATAACTACATATATCAGTATTGTTTTAGTTCTTAGAAAAGTTATCGATATTATTATTGTTAATATATTTTCCTTTATTTTAACGATTAGCGAAATGCAATTAATATTTAACATTATTTGTTCCTTTAGATTAAATACTGAAAATATTCTATAGTATTTATTTATTATTATACATGAAAATGTATTTATATCTTCCAACCTATTTTATGTTGTCTTTATTTCGTTGTGGGTGACATTCTCAGATCCTTGGCAAAATGATAATTAGCTTCATGTATTTTCATTCGCTTCTCGATGGATTTTGAATCATGCTTCAGTTACGTGCGTAACATTTCTCGGTTGGACAGACATCACAAAATAGAAGTCTTATATTCTCTCGATAGCTGGAAAGTATGTTCATGTTCATTTTAAAGAGTCAATTTGCATGCATATTGCGTTTTATGTGAATTTGTTTCAGGCCATTCACTGAAGCATATCAACTCAAACGGTGACCTTTTTAAAATGTCAAACTCTACGTCATCATGATGTTTACAATCGTGCAGAAGAAACACATTTATAATTGAGCGTATGGTGCAAACATTGTGGAAAATGCTCGTCATACTCGACTTTGAAGAAATGAAGCAATTTCCACCATGAAGATATTAAGGCGGAGGATGCGGCAATTTACGGGAGACATTCAACCGTGACGATTCCTGAAAGTGGTTATCTTTTATATGATCGTATATCGACGTTTCTCGACTAAAACGTTTAAAAACGCCAAAAAATATATCTTGGAGATGCGCGTTTGTCTAATGAGTCATCATCAGTTGATTGTACAGTAACTGTCTGTACAGAGAGTATTAAACTGAAAGGTAACAATAAATTATATAACAATAAACACATTCGAGTTGACAATGTAGATGGGGTGACTTTTTTCGTCTTTGGAATAGCTTTCTCTTCTCCTTAGAATCATCAATCTTTCCTACACGGTCTTGTTTCAAACCCCAACCTATAAAGTTTAACAAACAAGGCTGAAGAACCCAAGGTTCAATTCTATTTAACCCAATGCTGTACAGAGGAGCGAGAAAAATGAATTTGAAATGAGCAGGCCCATAAACGTTACTCTGCGGGCAGATAAGACGCTTTGGGGAAATTAACGCGGCGTGCAGAGGAATGGTTTTCTTACTATTACTGGAATAGTTTTAAATCGCTATTATAAAAATACTAAACCATAGTTGATACAATGGCGAGAAATTTAAAGAAATTCAAGTAACCGAAGTCAACATTAGAGAACATGGTTACGATGGTTTTGCTTTTCTGTTTACCATCTTTTCGGTGGGGGACAAGAAAATACATTTAAAATTGATTATCCCTAGAACGAATTAGTTAATACAGACTAATATTCAAAATTACTCTAAAAATTAAAGAAGACGTTATAAAACAGCAAATATCAACAGGATTAGAAAGGCAATAAAAATTCTGAAAGAAGTATTTTTCCAGTGTTACGCGAACCCAATAACACCATCAAAGCGCTGATCCTCAAATATCACCTTTTTTTTTAAAGGGTTAAAGATGTTTAATAAACGACGTGTCACGCGTGTTGAATTCTTTGATATGTAGAATAGCATAGATGTACAAAAACATCTTGGTCGGGTCAGGAACATTTCAAGATTTTTCTGATTGTATTGACGGACGTATCTTTCTTCATATAACCAAGTCACTTCTATTTAGAAAATTGCAAGTGATTGCTATCGGAAAAAAAAAGTCTGAGTTGATTATAATGATTGCTGCCACAAAATGGTTATATTTTCTTGACGCCTGAAGCTCAGTGAAATTTATTACGTATACGCAAACATATAATATATATATATATATATATATATATATATATATATATATATATATATATATATATATATATATATATATAGGAGGAGGGTTATAGTTGGTTCAAAGAGAAAAAGGTTACATTGTTTTTAAATATTTTAACCATTGTCTTCTTTGGGGTTAAACATAAAAAACAAAGAAAATTAATTACTTTTAATAATATGTGGTAATACCATTCTTTAACTCATGTAGGTCGCGAGACTGGAAACACGTGTAGGAAAAATATGGAAAATAAAATATAATATATATTTTAAAAAGTCGACATTGCAACCAGAAATTATTGTGATTTTCCTTACACACACACACACACACACACACACACACACACACACACACACACACACATATATATATATATATATATATATATATATATATATATATATATTTATATTACACCAATAAAAATTACCTCAAAATCGGAATAGACTATTTCAAACTGTTTTTCATCGGCTTTCATCAGCGTCTGAGTGCTTGTCTTGGAGCGTTGTTCTAAATTTATTTTCAAAGTCAGTTCCTCTCTGGTAGGCGCCTTGTTAATGATAGTGGATTAGTGTTAGCGATTGATGGGGGTGTAAAGTATATTATCTCCGGGGAAGCGGTCTCGGTTTGGAATTTATTGATGGCTAGGTTTATTGTTTGTAGTTTAATATCAGTTAATATTGACGGACTTAAGTTTAAATCCCGCATCGCTTAGAAGTACAAAAACTATTTACTATAAATCCCAGAAAAAAAATTAAAAACACACCTTTATAAGACCTTTAAAAGAAGCACCTTATATTAGGAACTGATATTAAACTACAAACAAAAATCCTATCCATAAATAAATTCCATACCCAGACTGCTTCCCCCGATTTCTGAAAGGAAAATTGTATAATTAGATACGATAACTCGTAGATGTCACAACGGATATATGATCAGCCTATACTCGGTCTAACATTATTATCATCGGGATTTAGGGAGATTATCATCTTAAATAATAATAATTTTATTTCATAATTGTATATATATATTCAATTAGAGGCTAAATGACATCGTATCTCCTCTGCAATAGATTTCAGTATTGAGTAATTATGCTTCATTTTTTTATATTCACCAATACAAGACTTGTAGACTTGACGTGAAGTGGTTAGCCATGTATGTTCAAATAAGCTCCTACGCTGGAATCTGTGCGAGAAAGTACAGGTTTGCAGAAAGTGTTTTCAAGTTGGTCTGTATTCTCACAGTTTGAACAAATATGGAATGAGGGTAATTCAACGCCGTAGAAATCGCATAAAATGTCCTTGATGTAAATGTCTGAACTAGTTGAATTAAAGAATGGAGTTCATGTGGACATTTAGCAGGGAAACTGTGATTTGAGTTCCAAGGGCTTGCAACATTGAATATGTGGAAAACAAGTTGCAATGTAGAGAATAATGATTTACTCGAAGACCAATTAAACCATTTTGAAATTTATCAAAACAGCAAAATCAGGATTGATTAGCTCTATCAAGGACAAGGCAGTACTATGTCACTTTCGTTATAAACGGAAATAGTGATAAAAATATATGACAGCAGAAGTCAGATAGTCCAACTGTTTTCAAAATCTTTACCAATGGATCGTATATATGAGTTTCACTTTAGACCTGCAATGATATCAGTGTTAGGCTGATGATGTAGGGTGAACCAATCAGCGACTCAAAACCTGCATCGGACATCATATTCCTGTAAATAGAAGTCAGGGTATTTTTAATTGCAGTACGTATTGTTCAAAGACTGTTAACGACTCGTCCATTGCTCAACATTTACTAGACAATTCGGAGAGTGCGAAGAGAGAGTGAGAGGGGGTGATAGAGAGAGAAAGAGAAAGAAAGAGAGAGAGGGGGAGGTAGTGAGGTAGTGAGGGAAGACAAATTAGCAACATGGATTTGAAAGAATTAGAGTAAAATATTTATTTCAAAACCTCGACAAATCATAAGATTCACTTTAAATATTAGAGGATTTTAAAAAAATGTAATGTTTATTTGGTTTAGTGATTCTATTAACATTGACATTGTTTGTATTTTCGTGTAAGAAATGGAAATTTAACTAATGAGTATAGGCGTAATAAATATCTGATATTTCACGAATTCTCACAACATTAGGCCTTGTAACTAAAATACATTTATTTCGCAACGAGAATACATTTCAGAAAGTTTCTTCAATGATGATGAAGAAGTATGGAACTGTATAGTTATATAATTATTTTTGTCCAATAAAATATATTAGGTTTTAAATTGTATTTTATATTTTTTTCAAAAGTCGGCTGAAATAAGATGTGAACGTCTGCTACCCCGTAGTTTTAAGTCTACTCAAATTCAAATACTCATTGAAAATTAATAACATTTATTTACGACATAAATTTCTGGATATATTTATTAAAATGTCTGATGCTAAAAATTAAAGTAGCAGCAATATTTTATCTAATATAAAAATATCTGCTTACGAAATATAAGGGAAATGCCCCTAAGTGGTTAATATTCTTAAACTTATTCATGAAATATTTACAATCAGATCAATTTTCTAACTAAAAAATAATCTGAACTCATACGATAAATCAAATTTTCTCAAATATTAAATTACGCGGGAGATATAAAAATATACAAAAATATTCACGCTAAAATTTACATCAGATCAGAAAAAATTCATTGAAGTTTTGAAAATGAAAAACAAATAAGATACTTTTTATTCTTTCTGTCCGTTCTTGAGCTTGAATTATTTCAATAATAGAGAAATATTCAATAATCATAAATTCTATGCATTTAATACATTTTTTCTTGCACAAATAAATGAAAGAATTTACCGTTTATTAAGGCTGCGTTATGCATTAATCAGACCATTGCTGCTTGAATATTTGGTGTTTGTAATAACTATTACGATATATTTTAACTTGAGGCGTTGTGGATAATCATCTGGACTTCTACTGATATTTCTAATTTAATATTCAAAAACAACATAGAAAGGAGAAAACGAATCAGCACCTCACAGTACACACCAACCACTTCGTAAAAAAATGTGTTAATTAAAACTTATATATATATATATATATATATATATATATATATATATATATATATATATGTGTGTGTGTGTGTGTGTGTGTGTGTGTGTGTTTCTGTTTCTGTGTGTGTGTGAAGGGAAGAGGTTACAGTTGTTCCATCAGGAGAAAATTGTATGTATTAAAAAACAGAGAAACCACAACATTTTCTGGTTGTAATGTTGATCTTTTCTAAATATACACGTATTATGCTTTATTATCCATTATATATATATATATATATATATATATATATATATATATATATATATATATATATATATATATATGATGGACTCTCCCGTTGGTTTCGACGTATGAGGTTCAGATACCTTTGTTTATTTATTTATTTAACCTTGTGTGTGAGTTGCAAGTGACATTTCAGTCCTGCTAGTGATTTGCAAAGAAGTCCACAGATTGTGAAAGAGTGTGGATTCTTGGAGCGTATGGCTGGAACAGCTGCAGATATTTTATTCCTTTCCTTAGTTTAACGAAGCTTGACAATGTTTGATGCTTCCTTGTTCTTGATGCCATTTAGCATATAGTCTTCCATTCATTACGATCAATTACGATATTCTCAAAGGTAGTGTGATTTATATTCGCACCTAAGAGGTTACTCTTCAGCCTGTCCCTGCCCCTAAGCAAAGGCCGACCCACGTCTCGATGACCATTGTCAAGTTGACCATACATGAGCATTTTTGAAATTCTGTTGTCTTGCATACGTAACACATGACCTGTCCAGCTTAATTGTGATTTCATGAGAAAGGACTCAATACCATCAATATCTCACATGGTGAAAAGGTCTGCATTTGCCATTCTGTCCCTTATGTTTACCCCACAAAATTCCCGAAGTCAGCCTTTGTGAAAAATATCTAATTGCTGAATTTGCTTTCTGTATAATGAGCCATACAAAAAGGGTTTTGAGAACTACAGCCTTGTACACCTGTATTTCGGTTCCAAGCTTAATACCAAGATCTTTCCAAAGTTTTCTGAAGGCACTAGAGGCTTTTGTTACTCTATTGATTATCTCATCATCCAGTGTTCCACTTGAATTTACTTTGCTGCCAAGATAATTAAAATTCTTTACATATTTCAGATTGTGTCCGTCGACTTGGATTGGTATTTCAGGAAATGCATGGACCGGAGGGTTCTGCTTGACGCCTCTGATCTGCTTAGGTACTGGGGCAGGCTGGTGAACAACTTCAGTTTTTGTAATGCTAATCGTTAATCCGAATGTTTTGCAAGCGGCAGAGAATCGGTCCGTCAGGCGCTGAGCTTCTTCAAACGAAGTAGCAACAAGGGCAGCGTCATCGGTAAACAATAAGTCGCGAAGTATGCTAGTTCGAGTTTGAGTTTTGGCTTTAAACCTCTGGTGGTTGAAAAGGCCACCGCTTGTCGTAAATTGAATTTTAACACCATCCTCAGTTTCAGCAAATGCGTGTTTAAGCATTGCAGAAAAGTAGAGGGCAAACAATACTGGGGCCATAACACACCCTTGTTTAGTGTCATTAGTAACGCCAAAGGAATCAGACATTTCGCCTTCATTCGCTCGTGGAACGATACTATGACTCGTAGCATGTTCTCGGGTATACCGAGATTTCGCAAAACCTTCCACAGAGCAGTCCGGTTCACAGTGTCGAATGACTTACGAGGTCAACAAACACCTGATTCCTGATTCTTTTCACGAACATTCTCGGCAACCTGTCTCAGGAAGAAGATCAGGTCTATGGTGCCACGACCTGCACGAAAGCCACACTACGTCTCAGGATAGATATCATCAACTATATGCTTTATGATCCGGTTCAAAATTAATCTGGCCAAGATCTTACCAGCTATAGAAAGAAGAGAAATGTCACGGTGAATATCACATATCTTCCTGTTTCCTTTGTTTTTGTACAAATGGTGAATAAGTACATCTTTAAAGTCTTGTGGGACCATTCCCGGTTTCCAAATTTGAATAAATAATATATATATATATATATATATATATATATATATATATATAGATAGATAGATAGATAGATAGATAGATAGATAGATAGTATTAATATTAAAAACCCACAAATCAGCGCATACACACATTTCTCACCCATACAAGACAGACATGCTTACGGAGGTTTTGAGTCCTCACACTTATACACACACTCACACGAATATACACACTTACAAACATCATACTCAATCACTGCCCTAAGGACCAAATATCACAAACACACACGTTATAGAGAGCCATCCCTTTCCAGGAACCAATAAAACTGTCTAAATGACCAAGGGAATTCAGAGCAGCATGAATCCGTCCAGCTCTTACCTTAAATAATAACTTAAAAGTTAATAGCAGTCTTTAACTACACACAAGTGCTTACATACTTATCTTAAATAATAACTTAAAAGAGACTGTTTCACCAACACAACGGCTGACTAAAACTCATGTTAAAAAAAATAAAACAAATGAAAACTACCGACAAAAGTTAATTTTTTCCATCAAAACATTGATATCTGTAGTTCACTGCTATCAGTAAGCAGATTTTTTTTCTCCTGGTGATGGCCATGTTGGCCGAAACTAGTCAAGGAATCTAAATGAAATAATAATAAAAACGAAAGAATATTAATATACAACCCAGTGTACCTGAAAATTTTAATTTTTACTATTTTTTATTCAATATATATATATATATATATATATATATACACACACACATGTATATATATATATATATATATATATATATATATATATATATATATATGATGTATATATTTAGGCAGCAATTTTCATTAATGCATGTTTCATTAAATAATATAGACAGGTTTTGTCTATTTATTTTAAGTAAGTTCATTTCATATTGTCTGATAAGCTTAATCAATTTATCGTCGAAAGACGAAAGGAAAACACCATATTGATGCTTAAATCTAATGTAAGCTTTCGGCTTACATAATCCATTATGAAAGATGACAATTTCAATATATCAAACAACACACGGACGAAACAACAATAATAGTCCGCCCTTGCTGCATGAAAAATAAAAAAAAGTAACGACAAGCTTGTATATACGAGACGTGGAAGCGAAAATCGCGTCGCAGCTCGTGACGTCACACATCACACGCGAGATTGAAAAACGAGAAGTATTAAGCATGGGAAACCGTTGGTATAAACCAATGGCTTCTGTTATAAATTACAGGCATTTATGGATATTTGTGGAAATTTCATAGTTTATTTTGTTCAGGCTAGGTTTCAACTGTTTTATGTATAAAGCTTCAAGAATTCCGGAAAATACTTATTGACAACACAACTATAGTTAAACATGAAAACAATAAACAAAAATTAAAAATTCTTGAATATATATTCATATATATATATATATATATATACATCAGGAATACTCTTTTATAAACTGTCGATGTAGGGACCGTTAGTGGTTTATGCAACTTTGAAGATCAAAACTGTTTTCACTACTTTTTACGTTGATGTATTCTTGTTTACTTACAATCCTAATTTTTTTTCTTCTTCTTCTTCTTCTTCTTCTTCTCTTTGTTGTTGTTGCTATTATTATTATTATTATTATTATTATTATTATTATTATTATTATTATTATTTCGATTCGCCTCAGCATCCAATGGTGGTTTCTGCCATGAAATTTAGTTTCCTGTCACCTCTCGTGACGTCAGAAAATAATTTCATTTGTTGGTTTCCTTGACAGGCTATAGGCAATATTTTTCGAGTTATGATTGTTATTCCAAGAAGGCATGCTTTTTGTATTCTTTCAATTTCTCGTCCAACATCTGAAATACTTTTTTCCATGTATTTGGTGCAACAACCAAATATTTCACTGAACGCTGTAATTATTTTCTTTGCAAATCCCTCCTAAAACTCCAAAAATTATATTCCTCCTACTACTAATCAATCACTGACGGACACATAAGCAAATTTCAGCTGTTAATTGTAGTATTTGAAATGGATATATATTTATTAAAATAATATACCCTTTACATAGAGACGGATCAAAAAAATCCTTCAAATAACCGCATAATTTTGGTTTCTACTGGTATTCTGTTACTCATACGTTAGCCATCGCAACACGCTTGTTTGAGAACACTCCTGTTCGTATTGATTTTATGACAGACATAAAATTATATTTATCAAATTTTGTAATCTATTAAAGAGGAAGCTTTACGAAAAGTTTAAATCTTAATTTTGGAGGATAAAATTGTTTATTTTGCTAAGAAATTCCACTTTTGCCATTTTTGCCTGAATTCACATTTTGTGTTCCTTAATTTAAAAAAAATTTAAACTTCTTTCACTTTACCGTCTTAAATAATACAGTAGACATTTACTTTGTAACCAAATCTGTGTTGCTGGAATCTAAGTACTGATATAAAATATAAATAAACTGGTATTGATATACGATAGACATGAATAGACTAATAGAAATAAGCAAATAGATTCAAATAATCATGAATAGACTGATATCAATAGAAAGATATGAATAGACTAATAGATAGAAACAGTGTGAAATATTTATCGATAAGATATTAATTCACACACAATGTAGGTAAGAGAAACTAAAACTGGTTATTATATATTTATATGTTTTAAAAAAATTATTCCACAGCTATACATAAAAAGTAATCAATGTGACAGTTTCACGGAAATTAGATGCTGATAAGATTATATTTTCTTAGTTTCTTTTTATTTCTTGTTTCGAACTTTATGGAAATATTGCCCAACCTGAGAAAAGGAATCTACGAACTGGTTGGTAAGGGAATGTAGTCTTCCAATGACATATATCAAACTTAATCAAATTGTATGTGAAATTGTGTATATTAAATGGCACAATCACATTTATGTCACACTCGCAAAATACTGTCAGACGAACATACATTATATAGGCACTTACAAATTACACAAAAACAATGTATTTTTTATAATATAGATTATTATTATTATTATTATTATTATTTTGATTATTTTTATTTTCTTTGATTTCTGGCGTTTACACATTTCTTTCCGGGTCCCGCCCAGGGACCTAGGGTTAGAAATGGCGTCATGACACTTTCCAGTGACAAAAAAAAAAAAGAAAAAAAAATTAAATTACATAGATAAAGCCCTTCGTAAGGTGTGGGCTGTACTTGTCAGGACAATTTTTTGTATCTCCTTGACGCATGGACTTCCAGGAATCCCTTCAATTAGTCTACTCCAAACTTTTCCAACCAGTCCTAGGGCTCCAACTACAACAGGGATTGTTGATGTTCCCATATGCCACATTTTCGAGATTTCTATTTCAAGGTCCTTGTATTTTGACAACTTTCTGAATATCTTCAATGATACATTGCAGTCAGCAGGGACTGCCATATCAATAAGGAGGCATCGTTTTTGTTTGTGGTCTTTAATAACAATATCTGATTGATTGGCCTTGATTGTTCTGTCAGTGTGTATTGTGTAGTCCCATAGAATTGTAACTGGTCCTATCTCCGTAACCGGGTCTGGGTGGTGTTCATACCAGTTTCTTTCAGTTTCCTTCCCGTAGTAGTTGCAGATTTTCCTGTGCAGATATTGGCCCGCTCTGTCATGTCGGGTTTTATATTCAGTGGGTGCCAACACCGTGCAACCTGATACAAGATGATCAATCGTTTCTGGATACTTATCACAGAATCTGCATTTTGCGCTGACACAATATTTTAGTATATGTGCTTGACAATTCCTAGTTAGCAAGCATTGGTCCTGCGCAGCAAGGATAAAAACTTCAGTTTCAGCTTTCAACCCTGCACTACGTAGCCACTGATGGGTACGGGTTTTGTCTACGTCAGCTTGTTTGGTACGGGCAGAGTATTGGCCAAGAAGGGGTTTATCTTGCCATCGCTTCTGTATCTGGTCGGTTGCATTCGTCTTTGCTGTCTTTTTTAGGTATTTTGCAGTTTCAGCCGGTGTATTGTGCTGTAGTTGCATTATTATTATTATTATTATTATTATTATTATTATTATTATTATTATTTAATGTTTCCTGCATTGCATCCAGTATGGCCCTTAGGTCCTACAGAATTTCATATAATGGGTAGCGTTCTTTCTTAGTATATGGGATGTTTCCAGTAGGGAGGTTTTTTGGGCAACTTGTATGTTGTTGTTACATGAGACACTGTTAGTAAAATTGACCATTCCTTTTCTAACGAGACCAGAGCTCAGATTATTATTGGTACAGTCTCAGTGTTCATTATCCACCTCCTGCTAATCTAAAACTCTTGGTCTTTGTATTTGGACAATTTCTCGATAATATTTATGCAGTTGTTTCTCTCAGATGGTACGTTTTTCTCGCACACGGAATTTTAGATTTCAGCGAGATATCTTGATTTATAGGCGTTCTCCGCCAAGTTCTAATTTATCGAACAGTAATTTACAAGATTATTATTATTATTATTTTTTTTTTTTTGATAGATTTAGTTTTAAAGTTATTAGTATTTGCTGTTATAAAGTTAATGTTATATGGTATTTGCTATTAAAAATGTTTGAGAAATTTAGGTCATGTGTTATTAACAATTTAAACTTAAGCATTTTTAAATATGCAAGAGTTTTTTTGTGGTATTGATTAGATGAATAAATATTAATATTGTGAAATTCAAAAGACTTCAAAATCAACATAAAATCAAACTGAAAAGGAGTTGATTTTCTAGAAGTAAAATTCTCCTATAAAAAATTGCATACCGACAATTCAGGAAACTGAACGATAATGCACATCATTTACAAATTCTTTCAACCATGCATCTAACACATTCAAGCAAATCCCGCACTCATTCAACCGGTGATCACCCGACAACATGCCGAATGAAATACTTGTATTGATTAGGAAACAAGGATAAGAAAAATAAAGTTCTTCGGAAAAAAGATATTGGTAACAAACAAAACAGAAAATCCAAAAGAAAACAGTCGTATGTTACAACGTATATTATAATAAGTATATATTTTAAGAATGATACAAATATACACAACTCGCGAGTAAAAACAAATTATTTGCTAGTAATAAACTCAGATTTTCAGAGCTAAAGATACATTGAAAATATATAAGAAATGATTCAAAACTAAACAAACACAAGTACACCAAAACACCATAAACCTATTCTCTAACTGCAAGCTGAACGTTCACTTAAGAGCAACTGCCAATAAAACAATGTAATATATCATCTATATGAAACCCATAATAATTATGACAGCAGTTACAGAAGTTCCATAATCTTTTTTTGTTTCCGCAGCAGGAGTGGGTTTAGTTTCGCTCAATGCAAAGTGGGTGCTACCTGACCGAGGATTCTCTTGTCTCTGATGATTTGAGGAAAGGTTTTATTAGGCTGGATACTGTTCAAAACATACTATACAAACACTCACCGTAGTTCCAGTACTCAGTGTTTTTATCCAGACACCATCTCTAAGAAGCTTAGCATTCAAGACTTGAGATCCTATGCAAGATTTTATATATATATATATATATATATATATATATATATATATATATATATATATATATATATATATATATGTATATATATATATATATATATATATATATATATATATATATATATATATATACATACATATATATAAATATATATATATACATATATATATATATATATATATATATATATATATATATATATATATATATATACATATACTTATTTACATATACATATAAATATATATATATATAAACATATATATATATATACATATAAACATATACATATATATATATATATACATATATATATATATATATACACATATATACATATATATACATATATATATAAATGTATAAATCTTTATATACATATATATGCACAAACACACACACACATATATATATATATATATATATATATATATATATATATATATATATATAATATTACCAAAAATATTTTTGCTATTTATTATACATTCTTACGCTTTTTTGACGAAATTAAAGCAAAGCACGAAGAGAAAGATTTAAAGTCGAAATTTTCGGACCCACCTGTGTCCTTTCCCAACAAGACAAGAAATAAATAAAGAAGTGGGACTTACTCTTCCGGGAAATGTTGCTGTAGGTTAGAGAGTTCCATGTGTAAATTACATTCTCTGAGTCAACCCAAAACTATGATTAATCCTTTAATATTTGATTATATTTCGAAAATGTATTTTAATTCCGATCTGCGCCTTTCTAGTTGGCTCTCAAAGGAAGACGCAATGCAAAAAGCACACATCTGGTGTTAGCATTGTTATGGAATGGTTGGGTGAAGTGTGCAGCGTTAGGAAAAAATTGTTTTTTCTTTTCTTGGGTTTTATGGTTATTGAACCGAAGACGGAAATCCGTGTCTATTTCTTCAAGATAATTCCATTTTTTATTTTTTTGCATTTATATCAGAAAAGTAAATAAATATGATTTAAACTGTCATAAGTCAGAACCAATGGTTTGAATATTGTGTGATTGTTTGTGAATATGTGATCATTGATGATATGATTACAGACTTTGCTATGGGGTTTATTGCAGGTGATATTCCTTTGTCGAACTGGTGAATTATGTATGCCAAATGACGTTAAGAATACGTGTAGGTTGGGTGGATCATGCCTAGCATTGAGTAGGTTCTCGCTGAATATCTTTCTAATTGTTTGCTCGAGTTGGTAAATACTGCGATTTAAGATGTGGGAATGTTTGTGAATAATATAATTAAAATGCAAACTCATGCTAATTCTGGCAATATTGTTTTTGTTTCATAGGTTAGAAGATTTATTGATAGGTTTAAATGGGCAATTGGTATTGAGAAAGTAACAAAATATTTGCCCTATGTGATTATTTTAATTGCCAGGTTGTGAACAGATATGTTTTCTGCGTAAATATTGGTTCTAGATTTTTTAATTTTTAGTTTGGTAAGGTGACAGCTATTGGATTTATATCTAGTAATGACCATCCGTGGGTTTGGTGAATAGTGTTGAAGAGATGTTATTGGTATTTAGACGTACGTATCGGTACATTCAGAAACGGAATGGAAGTGGTGGAATATTCCATTGTAATTTTGATGGCGTGGTGGAAATTATTGAGATGTATTTTTTTAACATCGTTGAGACTGTTCCTAAAGCGTATCCATACAAAGAAGATATCATCTATTTATATGTGGTAATCTAGAATTACTAGGTGGTATCTACTCAAGGTACCTCGTTCTAGGGTATCCATGAATATGTTCGTATAGATTGGAAACATTTTCGTCCCCATCGCTGGCATCTGTCTTGAAGAAAACGGTGGCCGTTGAACTTAAAATTATAGCCTGTATGTATAAACTGGATAATGTTGTTTATCCCTTGTGTGTTGTATTCATGAAATCCTCAGATACGTAAATAATTATTACAAGCTCGTATTCCATCCTTGTGTAGGATGTTATCACATCAAATAGGTAGAATCTTTGATATAGCTCGGAATTGTTGGTAATACAGATTTGAGGATTTGGTCAAGCTGTCGGGCTAATATCCGGTTTACAAAACTATCGGTCGACCTGGTGTCTGGATCTTAAGAATTTGCTTCAGATCCTGCATTTTGTGAGGGTTTATGTTGATGTTCTCTATTTATGGTTTATGAAATTTAGGGATAGTGTAGAATGTGACTGGTTCAGGCATTACTGCGACTAAATTCTTAAATTATCCTTGTATACTGTGCTTTGAATGACTAATTATAGTGTAGAGTTCTGATTTTAAATGTTTAATTAGTTTATGGGTGAATTGTTTCTAAGTTTTGATTTTTCATCGAATTTTCTGTTTCTACAATGTATTTAATTATTTCAGTAATGGATATTTATCGTTTTAATCATATATACATATATAAAATTTGGCACTGTCAAGTAATTGTATACAGTAGCGAGCATAAAGATTAGAACGATGTTAAGAAAAAGTATAAATGCGAACTAATTTTTTATTTTAAAGCTTCAAATAACATTTTATCAAGGAAAAATAAGGATATAAAGGTAAATTATATAATTCCAAAATATGAAGCTCAATAAACTTATTTTGATAAAGTTATAAGAATAAATATTCTGATCTTTATGCTCGCTACTGTATACAATTACTAGACAGTGCCAAATTTTATTGACGCCTAAAATAGCACCAATGAAATCAATTTAATACTAAAAGTTGCAAATTTATACAGGACATTACGGCCAATACTTCATCGGAGCTCAATCAATTTTGATAACAATTACTTTTTTTTCTAACAAGAACAACAAAAGTACTTTGAGGTGACTAATAGAACAAATTGGAACGCGATTAAATCATAAAATCATTAGAATAATTAAAAAGAATAATTTATTTTAAAGTTTAATTTTAATATAGTTTCATAAGTGATATTTATGGCTTTAATATACATATAAATATACATATATTTATACATCAATACACACTCTCACACATTACACATATATATATATATATATATATATATATATATATATATATATATATATATAGTAATGGCGGGGGCCTCAGAAGTCCATAGGTGATAATTTATTTCACTGGATCAGACGACCATCTCTTCAAAACAAAAAGAAATACAACAATTGTCGTAGAATTGTTTTAATTTTGTAAAATTTTTTGAGCCGGAAGAGACGGGCGTCTGATCCGTGAAATAAGTTATCACACATGGATTTCTAAGGACCTGAATTCATTATTATATTTGATCTGTTCTTACATTGAGCTCTCTTTCGACTTTTATCCTCTTTGGAATTATCCCTACTAATTATCAGTAATACTCTCGCTCTCTCTCTCTCTCTCTCTCTCTCTCTCTCTCTCTCTCTCTCTATATATATATATATATATTTTTTTTTTTTTTCATACCCTGCCTGGTGGCAAATGCTGCTGGTGGCAAATGCTGCTGGTGGCGCCTGGGATGGCGGTCCCGCCATAACCACCGAAACCGTGAGATCACCCCTAGTCGGCGGCTGATGAAGACAGGGTATCGCACGTGCTAACACACGTTGTATGTTAAAAATATATATATATATATATATATATATATATATATATATATATATATATGTGTGTGTGTGTGTGTGTGTGTGTGTGTGTGTGTGTGTGTGTGTATTAAAAGTAATAAATCCGTTCATATATTATCCAAGTGGATCCTAGGAATATAAAATATTAAAACTGATCCACAAAAAGATCTCAATGTATTTATTATTAGCAATATAATAATCAATATAATTAATAAAAAATAAGATCCTAAATCCTCATTTATTGTATATTAATTATATATATATATATATATATATATATATATATATATATATATATATATATATATATATATATATATTCATATATATATATATAAATATTCATAGATGTCTCATTAAATAATATAGACTAAAATGTTAAAATGTTTTTTTATTCAAATGTAGTGTCAATGAATGAAGACTCTAACAGTTTTAGACATTTAAAACAACATGCCTGGCCGCACACACAATTCCGTAAAATCCTTGTCGAAAACACAATTATACTTAAACATGAAAACAATAGACAAAAACTAAAAATCCTTGAAGCTATATATATCAAACAGTTGAAACCTAACCTAAACAAAATCAACTATGGAATCTCTACAAATATTCTTAAATATCTATAATTGGTGACAGAAGCCATTGGTTTATACCATTGGCTTCCCATACTTAATACTTCTCGAATTCACTCTCGCGTGGTCATGTGTGACGTCACGAGCTGCGGTGCGATTTTCGCTTCTAGCGTCTTATAGGTACGTGTTTATCGTTGCTTGGAAATCATCCATGTAAACAATAGCAGACTATCATCACTGTAATGTCCGTATATTGCTTAATATACTGTAAAGTAATTGACATCTTTGATAATGACTTATGTTAGCCGAAAGCTTAGATTGGATTAAAAAATATGGATTAATATTGTAATTTTCTTTCTTCGTTTAATGGTAATGCTATTAGTCTTATCAGACGTTATGAAAAGAATTTACATAAAATAAATAGACAACACTTATCTATATTATTTAATGAAACATGTAAGAATGAAGGAGAGCTGCCTATATATATATATATATATATATATATATATATATATATATATATATATATATATATATGCTAGCCTTTTTTTCTTCTATAAGAAGCTCATCCAACTTTTGATTCTCATACACAATATAATAACAATATGGAACTCTAAACAATAACAATCACAGAACTAATAACATGGAACATAAGAAAACAGAACTAACGTAATTAACTAACAAAAATGACATTTTTTTTTAAAGGAGAACATAGCATTATTCATCGTGAGGGAATAGTAAAATATGATATCTTATTTGCAGATGTGGACACACATAAAAATCTTATTATTCTAGAAACAAACCCGTAATGACTCCAAAAGTTAAACATATAATTATTCATATCTTAAAACTTCAAAACAGAAGCAGGTATGCCAACCTTAAAATTTTAACACTGATGAAGATATAAAAAAAATATAGAAATGATGTGAACTATATGAAACAAATTATAATCAGAATTAAGCAATAAAATGTTAAAAGAAAAATGAAATAAAACACAAAGGGAGGAATATAATCATAATATACTTAACCTAAACAAAAACAAAATGGCAAATATTTTCTATATTCATGCATGGACCTAGTGACTTATATTTCGAGCGAAGCTGCACCTACTGGAGTAATACACACACACACACACACACACACACACACACACACACACACACACACAGACACACACCCACCCATATATATATATATATATATATATATATATATATATATATATATGATATTTTTATTAAAACTATTTTACATTGCGACACGGAAAGTTTTTATGGTTTGAGACTTAAATTTTTTTATCTCGTCATCAGGCAATTCTCGGTAACTGTTTGATGAAAATGATTTACATTTGAAAATAGAAAACAATAAAGTTGCTTATTAAAGATGAGTGGGAGGGATCCATATTTAAAAATCTTAATGGCATGTCTCATTTTAACCAATCAAATGTAAGGTCAAAACTAAATCAGAAAAATTTAAAAAATATGGGTTAGATATTGGTGGTCGGTTGGCATTCATACATGTCTCGGGGAACTGTCATATTACGAGTTGACAACCATTTAATTTAAAAAGAAATATTCTGAGAGATATGTATATCTCTAACAATAGGTAAATTTTTATTTTTTTAAATTATTTTTACAAATTCCTTAGAAATATCTTAAAGGGGCCTCTGGTGTGATTAAATCATTTTTACGTCATTGATAACTACGTACGAATGATGTTCTTTTTTTCATGGTTCGAAATATTTCACAGTTATCAAATGGTGTAATTGGTTTCGAACTGATGTCATGTACAGTTCGTCTAAAATTATAAAAATCATTATGCGCGATTCTGACAATATTGTGACATGAGGAAGATCTAATCTATGTTATTCTATAAAAGAATTGTTTAAAATACTTTTTTCCTTATTTTTCTAGGAATGGACCAGTCACATTAAGTATTACGTCGCTTTTATTCGATTGGTGCAACCAACGACAGTATTCAATTTCGGAAATCCTCTCTTAAAACTCTGCGTAAAATGAAACCCTCTCCACCTTCTTTTCACTACAAGAGAACGTTTATAAAAAAAATACTTCTCCTTCGCTATCTTGACAGTGGATTGAGATTTAACACAGGTTTCTTGTTGATGTTGCCGTTTTGTGCAAAGATTGAAAGAAAATTTAAAATTTTCAGGAAATTTTTCATCTGCTTTAGCGTTTTGTAGTCATGATTATTATATTGCTTTTTAGGCTATTTTTTAAACTCTTCTTGTCACGTCAGACGACTTAACTGACAACAAGAGAAGAAAAAAAAAACTGTCATAAGTTGCAACGACACATTCCTTGAACAGGAATTGAAAAAGACACGCATATAAACATCCGTTGACATGAACAGATAGATGTATATCCGTCTTTCATGGCAGGATATCATGTGAGTGAGATTGATAGATAAATCGACAAAGCAATAGAAACATTATTTTTTTCTTCTTTTTTTTTCTCTCAGTTTTATTACATTCGACGTGAAGAAACCAAATACGTGTCTGTTATGTTTGGCTCAATTCTGTTTTGGAAGTGAAAATATGAAAACTAGAACGTGATAAAGAAAGTCATTTTCTTTAGTGAACAGAGAAGTCGTATAAATGCTTCGACTGTTAATATGAGATACCGTCGTATGTTACACACCAATCAGTATCCAATGATAGAAACTAAGATAAAGTCTTGACCGTTATTTGTCTAATACATTCTCACTCTGTTCAACATTGCAAATTATTGTCTATCAATATCGTGGAATATTTTCGGATCTAGACCAAACAGAACAATGTATTAAGTATACAGAAATAATGTAGATTCTTTAATGTCTCATCATCAATATTAGGAAATCCAGTTTTTATTTCTTAGCAAATATGTAGTGACTATATCCAGGTTGCAACCCCGGGTGAATGGAGAATTGGTATCAGGACGCCGACAACTTGGATGACTGGTTTTTAGTAGAAAGAAGAACATAAACCTGTAGTGTTCTGTTCTAAAATTGGTTGGATGTATAGACAGGAAAAGAGAGGGGCGGAGGAAGGTAGTGCGCCTCCAGTAAGTTCACTAGTCCAAACAAATCTACATTTCTCTCCGGATCTCGATCTCCAATACGCTAATCCCCGTCAGAATCGAAAAGCCAACTACCGTTAAATGAGCGTACCATGTTTTTATGCACCTGACCCAACCAGAGCACAGCCAATCAGCGCCCAGAACTAACCAATATAAATGGCAGCCCGATTCAAGCAGTCCGTTCGAAGCTCACCGATTCGCTGTCTCTACACTCTCTTGCAAAACATACACGCGGCTCTGGCCCTTTGGTTCGCCGAGTTAAGTCAACGCTACATGGTTAAATATATTTAATAAGTAAACAGAAAAATAGAAATAAAACCCCCGTCAGCATGGCTGATGCTAACCTCAAGTAAAGTAAATCATTGCGCCTTCTTAGTTTAATGTTTTCTACTCACATGAATTTAAATGATTAGATTAAATCAACTGATATGTCTACTGCTAAAGCGGTTGGTTCAATGTATCGTGCTAGAAAATGTTTCTCGATAGAATCCATCTTGTACATGTATAAATCTACCATTTGTCCGAATATACAATATTGCTGCAATTATCTGGTCTGGTGCTCCGGCTACATAACCCAATCAATACAGAAAAAAATAAAAATAAAAAACAATAAGGGGTAATTGACTTGAGAAAATTATTTTCCTGAAAATTTATTATAAAGAATTTATAAATTTCAACTGAAAGTAGCACTTAATCAATGAATCACAAATGTTCCCTTATAAGGAAACAACTCTAATATTCGGATCAATATCCTCATGATGTCATTTTATTTTATGCCTCTTGCCCGCTTCTTACGATAATGCATTGTATGTGGTTTTTTGTAATAACAATCCTAAATTTTAGAACTTCCAAAGAAAAAGCTATACTTTAATCAACCAGGAAATATATCCAAGAGACATATGCTTGGGTCGACTTGTGATTAAATGTCATATAATGTGGTTCAGTGAACGAAACGCATAAGTTGCATAAAACGTTCCAGCATTAAGTGATAAGAACGATTCTCTTAGCATTGGAAAGGGGAATGACAACAATTGAGTAAAGGGTTATTTGCAAAATTCCGAACAGGTTATCGAGTAGGACTACAGGCATCTGAAGAATATCGGTGTGTTCAACAGTCGAAACACTGTGGATATAAAAACTATTGTGAATATGGTTTTCCGGAGAATTAGTCGTATTATAATGGTAATACTTCATCTAAAATATATTAAGCATTATGTAGGTTACCATTATAATAATGATAATTTATTAATAAATTATTTGGCACTGTTATAATGGTAATGGAATTGGGCATTATATAATGTTAACATTTATCTGAAAAATAGGCATTATTATAATGATAATCTATTAATAATTCTTTCTTTTTTTTTTCTTTTTATTTACTGTGTCACTTCAAGACGTAGGCGATCATGGCTCTCCACTTCACCCTTTCCCTTGTAGTTCTCAATAGGTTTTGTCCCTTTTGCTTCTTCTCTTATCCACTTGTTTAAGCCCGCTAAGTATGTCACACATTACTTTCCATTGTCAATCTGTCCCTCTATTCGACCTGTGAGTATCTGATTCTCTAAGCCCTTGTTTCTCATTACGTGTCCCAGAAATTTCAGCTTCCTCTTCCTGATGTTAAGTATGTGGTTCCTCCTTGTTTTTATCCTCACCAAAAACCTTATCGTATCTCACACGCTCGGTTCATTTTGTCCTTAGTATCCTTCTGTAAAACCCTACCTCCGTTGCCTCGAGTCTCTTCTTCATCTTTGAGGAGTCCGTCCAACATTCTCTACCGCAAAAGAGGGCAGATATCAAGTAGCAGCCCGATACTCTTTTCTTTGTTACCAAAGAAATCCTCCTGTCTCGTAATACTCTGCCAAGCTTTTGGAATGCGTCTATGGCCATTACAATACATCTTCGGATCTCAGTGTCGCACCTACAATGCTCTGTGAAAACACTTCCCAGATATTTAAATTTCCACACCTCCTTGATTTTAGTATCCTACAACTGCAACTCGCATAGGCCTTATTATAACTGTAATCTATAAATAAATAATTAGGAATTATTAATATGTTAATGCAATTAAGCGTATTATAATAGAAAAAGAAATCATATATTTATATTCTGTTTTGTTTGTTTGTTGCTTCTTATTATTGTTTTTATCTGACCATAAACGAGGGTGATCAGCTTATTAATATTTGCTGATGTTAATCGACTACAAATATACAAAATTTGAAAACGTAGATTGTTTTAGTCATTTTTTTTAAGCGACGTTATGACAGCCGTTCAAACCAGTGACCGGAAAACTGATTTTTGATCAGTTTAACTACAAGCGTTTACGCAGTTGTATCAGGGATGAAACACTCGGTAAGACGCGAGGCGAAATGTATTACTCCTTCTCCTGCAAAGTATATGCAATTCTATCCGAAATTTTCACTGTATAAAACGCGATCAATATTATTAATGTAACAATATAGGTTTAAATGAAATGGTCACAGATTATCATAGAAAATAAATATTTCTTGTGTATATGTGTTAATCGTTAGACAAGAGACTAATTGATTTACTGAACTAGCATTTACTACCCTCAGTTTTGGGTGGCATGAATTTTCAGTTTTATGGTAAACTCTGAGAATCGAAATCAGTACATTAGTAAATATGAGCCAGTTTATAGTGTAATCAATTATGGCGTAGAAATCACATCAGATCTTAGACTTAAACATTTACGTCTATACGGCACATCATAATTATCATTAAAGATGTTTTGACTTGAAGGCTTATCTTCAGCAACTTTGTAAATATCTATTATTGGTCTTTTCCAAAACTTCATGTCTTGAGCTAACAGACAAAAATGCTGCTGGTCTTCGAAAGTCTTGAAAGTTTATAAGAGGAATAGTGAAATTTTATAGATAGATCTTTCTTTTCTTGTTCAGTCTGTATACAATTCATATTCGTCGAATCGTCGTTATTCGCCCATTTGATATTGATGACAATATCGTTATATTTATTGTCAGTTTCCAACACTGTTAACCTGAGCTCTCTAACATTGATATTTATATAAAGTCCTTTGATTTTAGTTCCTTGGATAAAATACCATAACTATGAACGGTCTGAGCCAATAATTCTTGCTTTTTCTTTTACATACCGATTATTGTTGCCATACGTGCTATGGAGTTCCTACTATATAACTCGAAATTCTAGACAATATAAAAAGAAGGGTCTCGTGTAATTAATCTTCATGGTATATCTAAATCAATAACATTCTCACCGAAGGTACGTAGTTTCCCTCTTTCTTTTCTCCAAATATTTTCAGGGCAAATGTTTTTGATGGCCTCTCCTTCTTAGCGTTTCGATTTCATGAATTTAAATGTGCTACTAGATTGGCACTTAGGTTTCGCTGTTTTACTTTTGAAGTGACTCAATACGCCCATATTTTTTATTCTAATGGTTTCTTGTCTTAGACTTTCTGTCTGTGGAATTTCCTTCCGATTTCTTGCATGCTTGCCACGTACACATGCAATTTCAATTGTTATTTTCTGTTTTGTTCAATTATTTTCTTTCATTGTGCTTCCTTCTCATTTCTCGCTAAAGTCTCATTTTCTTTCCTCCTAAATTACTCTTCTAAATGATTCTTTCAAAAGAATAAAAGGGTTTTAATGATTTACAGAACGCAGCTTAGATTTGAATGAGTTAACAGAAATAAAATTGGAGGCATTTAGAAATAAGGTTTTTTAACGGTTAAAAATTACAGAACGCCTAATATATACTACATAGCATTTTTAAGATGTTTTTTCGCAGTTATTTCCCTTTACACCATCGCAGGATCTACTTCCAAATATTCAATATGGCTTTCACTTCTCTAGGTCAACTTTTGATGTATTAACGATTATTTGAAAAGATCGTTTAACGCTCCAAAAAATTGGTGGAACCATGTTGTTTGGGAGATCTCCAAAGCATTTGACAGGGTTTGATATACCGGACTTCATCATTTTTAAGGTGTTTTTTCGGACGAATTTTTGAACTTTACACCATCGCATTATCTAATTCCAAATTATTTGAATGGCCAGACTTCAGACTTCTCTACATTAACTTTTGATGTATTAACGATTATTTCTGAATTAGGTTTTTTCTAATTTTCCACTGACCTCCTTATGATAAAACTCTGAAGCTATACAGGACTGTCTTAGTTGGATCAATTTGATAATGTTAATTTGGCAGCTGATCTTAAAATGACCTGCAATCACTTGTTCCCCATAGCAGGAAATGGTTCGCTATTTTTATGCATCCAAGACGCTGAGTGTCCACCTTTCTGTCTTCAATCAGCATGGCTGATGCTAAGCTCCAAAAAAGTGACTTAATACGCCTTCCGAGGCTAACATTTTCCGCTGTTATGAAGTAGATAGATTATATTGAATCAATTGATATGTCTGTGTCATGTAATTCAATTTTTTTCTTCAGAATCTGTCTTATATATGTCTATCATTTGACTATGCTTTGAATATTGTTGCTATATAGGGTCTGGTTCTCCTGCTATATATTTAGATATTTTGGCATCTCGGCTACAGTCACTTTTCCAGTGCCGTAATGTAGATTCCCTGTACCTTTCCTATAAATGTTTTATGGTAATTCTTATGATAAACGGCCTTCTATAAATTTAAGCGCAATACTAGATGACCGGTAAGATCTCATTATTTTACAAATGTAACCGTAAGTTCTATGCGGACAGTTTCTTCTAGCGTACTTCTCGGTTGTGGAATCTTCTTCCTGTTTCTAGCTTCCCGTTCCGTTGATGTTTAAAGATTTAAGTGTGATGCCAATCATTATCTTCTGTATTCTTAATTTTTGGTCTTTTATTGTTCGCTTCCATGTCATTTTAAGATCAAATGATAAACACACACACACACACACACACACACACACACACACACACATATATATATATATATATATATATATATATATATATATATACACACACATACACACACCTTCCCCACATATATATATATATATATATATATACACACACACATGCACACACATACACACACACTAACCTATATATATATATATATATATATATATATATATATATATATCCTTTCAACTTAAGAAGGCAATGAAACCACCAAGATGCAGAGAGTTACACTGTAAAATAATATAAGAAAAAAATAAACAATAAAATGACCGAGAACAATAAATGAACAGGAAGTAAGAAGACAAGACAGAAGCTAAAGAATGATATTGCATGTAAATTGCTGAAGACCAAACAAGAATGGAAAGGAAGAAGCTATGAAAGATTTCCAGAAGCGAGATGTATGCAGGGGTTCCACTTGCATAGCGATCCTCAGTCATACTCTGTTTCTATTTTACATTCCAGAAGTTCCTGAGGACATCACCTGTCAACTGATTCAGTCTTTCTTATCAAATCGTAAAATGAATTTTTCTACATACTTCTGAAGTAACGCATATGTCCCCCAGGGCTCTATTCTTAGACACATCTTGTTTTTAATTTTCATTAACTACCTTCTACATGACATCAGCACTTAACTTCGTATCTATGATGATCTTTTTTCTTATCTATGATAGTCATTTACTCTGACTTTGATACTAAGTCTGATCAGTTCGATAAGGTCAAGTTGGCGGCTGATATAAAAGCGATATACAATCTTTTGTTAACTGGGAAACAGAATGGTTTGTTAATTTTAACGCCTCTAGAACTAAACTGTTCTTTATTATTCATCTGAGTGATCACTTTCTGATTTCCATCAGCATTCTCGGCTGACATGGAGGGGAGAGACAAACAGTGAATCCAGAAAGAAACTTGGTTCACTGTATCGTGCCAGATAGTTTTTTTTCTCCAGAATATATTTTACATATCTATACGTCTAAAATTCGCTGATGCTAAGAATATTGCTGCCACATTTGGACCGGTGCTTCTGCTATATATTTAGGGATTCTTGATAAAATCTACAGAAGAATCAACAATATTATTAGTCTTGGTTCAGACACATTCCAATCGTTGTACATTTTTCTATACATACTTTCATGTTAACTTTTCGGATGAACTCTTCACTATAGTACCGATATTTTAAGAATTTAAGCCTAGTACTACATTGGCAACAAGGTCTCATAAATTTACAGTCGAACTGGCTAGATATGACCGTAAGTTAAACAGTTTCTTTTCTTGCATTTCACACTTGTGGAACTCTCTTCTGGTTCCATACTTTCCGGACAAGTTTGATATTCAAATATTTAAATGAAATGTCAATCATTATCTACGTTCTTTCTGATTACTCTTGTTTTGTTCTCATTCGTACATAATGTTTCTGTTTTCTAATTCTTTCACATCCAGTTTGTATCTTAATGGCTTTAGTCCCTTGCTTAGGTTTAGTGCTTTGCTTTTACTAATGGATAGCGACTCGGATTGAGGAATCGGCTCGGCGAATTCGAATTCCATTGGGATCCATTACATTCATTTACATGCTAATACCCTTGAGAAAGGCATGAATCCTCTTATTCACCCCTATGCTTAAATAGCAGAACAGACTGAGTTCTTTATCCTTGGGTGGCAGCCAGTCTAGGAGAAAGTCACTCTGAATTCAATCGTATATGCAGCCTTGTCATATACTATACAACTAAAGGAAATGATCGTTTGCATTGGCATTGATCGAATAATGAATAAATGAGTGGTAAATAGATAAAGTTATATTGAAACATTCTGTTCTTCAAAATAAATGCATTATTTCACAAGGGCACAATTTTTCATAAAACAAGCATTTCATCTTCTGTTGTTTCTTCTTTTATATGCCATTTCTTTTCAAGATCTAATAAGATATATCCCTTCCCATCTTTTCATTCTAGTCTGAATCAATTTTAATCCATTTGCAGCCGTTCAGCCTTTGTTCAGCCAAACATTCAATAACATTTAAGTAGGTTACTTGCAGTTTCCTCTAATAATATTTTGTTCAATATTTTCTATGTGCGTCAAACTCCTTCAAATTACGTTTCCTGAGAAATTAGAGAAATTTCAAATCTCATCTTTATTGTTACACCTAGTTTCCTATTTCTTCTCCTTAAAACATCCTCGTTACTTATACATTATCTCCATGTTATTCACAGCAATACTCCATAGCACCATATCTCTGACACTTTTGTATTTCATCTTTGAATCGATTGTCTAGTACTCACTGCTGCATTGGAGATTATATATTACATTGGTGTTTATCACACTTTTAATTGTTTCTACAGATATATTTTCTGTATCGCCTTTGTATAAGGCATATTTATATATTGCTCTCTTACTTCGGATTTCGATGTCACATTTTTTTCGTCTATTACTCTACTATTCAAATAGTTATTTTATTGTATCTAATCAATACTGACTTCAGCAATACGCAGCTCATATCTTGAGCTTTATTGCTTGCAGATGACCCAGCATTCTGTCTTATTACAAGTAAGTTATTTCTTTCTTTCTTGTTTATTTCTTTTTCTACTAATTTGTCTAATAATTATTTCAGTTTTCTTTCTAAGTCTTATATATCGTATCTTATATATTTATGATTATTATCGCCAACAGTTAATTAGGGAAGGTTTTACAGGTCTCTTAGTACCATCTCGCTGTACATATTAAATGAATTCAGTGAGAAAATACCTTCATGTCTTACATCGTTATCGAGTTTTGTTTATTCACAGGACACGTTGTCTATCCGCATGCAAATTTACTCTTATTCCCCTTCTTAAAATAAGCATTTGTATATCTGCTTATATATATATATATATATATATATATATATATATATATATATATATATATATATATATATATGATCACACTTATACGTACACCAGACCACCCACATATATATATTAGCAGAGAGAGTGAAAGACGGAGAGAGGGGGTGAAATTATGTTGCGTGCATTTAGAATGTCTGCCTTAGTTTGGCCTAAGTTTGGAGAAACGACATTATCAAGTTCAACGCGCTATACTAATGATGTTCTCTGCAAGCTCGTTAACAGTTACACGAAGTCTGTCTAAACATTATCTATTTTCCACCTTTTCTGAATTAATGTGCCACATTCGGTTATTATTATTATTATTATTATTATTAATATCTCTTCATTTTCCTTGTCTTGCACGAGCTCACCTCACGTTTCAACCAGAGACCTCAATAGGTGAATTGTTATTTATTTTGTAGGTGTGGAATTTATGTTCAACATTTGTGTAAAGGTTTTAGTATTAAGGTATGCCAAAACTATTTGTAAAAATGGTCAAATTACATCTCTAACAAACCACCTAAAAACAATTCATGAAGTAGTTTTGTTTTAAAGCAAACATTTATATAAGAGTACGTACTACTGCTACTATAATTATTATTATTATTTCATTAAATTTCTGGCGTGTACACATTTCTTCCGGGTCCCGCCCAGAGACCTAAGGTTCGAAATGGCATCATGACAGCTTCCACTGACAAAACAAAAACAATACGCAGACAAAGCCCCTCGCAAAGTGTGGGCTGCACATGTGACAACAATTTTTTGTATTTCTTTGAGGCATGGACCTCCAGGAATCCCCTGAACTAGTCCACTGGTATCCTTTCCAACCAATCCCAACCACAACAGGAATCGCCGATGCTCTCCTGTGCCACACTCTTGAGATTTCTACCTCAAGGTCCCTGCATCCAGCTTTTTGCATATCCTCAAAGATACATTGCGGTATATTATTATTATTATTATTATTATTATTATTATTATTATTATTATTTCATTTGATTTCTAGTGTATACCAGAGACCTAAGATCAGAAATAGCATCATGACATTTCCCCGCGAGCAATTAACAAAAAGACACTTATTTAACATAGATAAAACCTTTCGTAAGGTGTGGGCTGTATTCGTGATTTGTAAACGTTTTAGTATTAAGATATGCCCAAACTATTTGTAAAATCTTCAGATTTTCAATCCCAAATACCCATCATCACAATTCATAAAATAATATTGTTTTAAAAGACATTCGTATAAAAGTACGTATTATTATTATTATTATTATTATTATTATTATAAAATATATATACCTGCTCTTATCAATAATCTAGGGCAAAAGAAGGATGATATTTTTTGCTGTTTCCACTTAATTAAACAAAATACATGTATTAACAAAAAAAATACGGAAATTGCCAAAGCACATTCCAGTTTATGGGCTGTACTTGTAAGAAATTGTTTTAATTTCCTGGCGAAATGGTGAAGCAGGGTTTTTTTATTTGTTGTTGAGCCCCTTTCTTTATCACTCCCATAGTTCCAACAATAACAGGAACATTATAGATTGGAAAATGGCTTATCCAGCCGAAACAGGCGGTATCATTTACTCGGATAACAGGTTGTTTATACTAAGAAAACCTAATGCAAGAAAAACGGGAATAAAATGTTTGCATTTATGAATAAAACACTGGATACATATTATAATTCGATGACTTTTTCTTGTCAAATAAATTACGTCATTTCATATATAAATCGGATTATATCTCGCTTAAATAACGATGTGACGTCGCCCCTCCTTGGTTGTAGCGTCGACTCTGTCGTTCGATCCAACGCGGTCCAACTGTGACGTGATGATGTCCGCCCAAGGGTCGATCCTTGTCACGGACACCACCAGTTGTGACGTTTTTGCCGCGGCGTCAGCTGTTCGCTCCTCGCTGCTCCAAGTGTGACGTTCCAACCCTCTGGTTAGATGATTACCAGCCTCGCCGTTCCCAACTCGCTTCCAACACCTGGTTACTATGGTAACTGTACTGATCTCCGGTCTGCCTACCCACGTTGTGATTAGATCTTAGACAGACGGGATCAAACAGGAGTCGGGGCCGTATGCCAGCTGGGTTCAACGGGGTGGCAACACACAAGTCAAAAAAAAAAAAAAACTCACGAGGCAAAAATTACTGATAAGAAAGGGTAACAACCTTTTTATATCTAATGTTCGTTACAGAAAAATTATTCTTACTTCCCGACCCGTTTTGTGGACTGTGGCACCAAGCTTCTATCATACAATTTAAAGACTTCGAGTTGCCTACTCTCTAGAATTTTGTATGTCGGAGTGTGGTTTGGTTTCGACACTGGGCGCTAATCTCTACCAGTCGTTCACGGCTGATTCTTCTCTTCGGCATGAGTTGGACGAGCTTATTCGCTTCGGCTTGAGTTGGACGTATTTCTTCACTTCGATTTGGGTTGGACGAATTTCCACCCTCAGGCTTGGCCTGGTTTCAACTTCTTCTAGACGCAACTGCAAGTAAGTTCTTCTTCTTCCGTCCTGCAACTCTTCTCGCCAAGGTCCGAACTCTTCTCTGCCGTCTCCTCTTCTGCCTTCCGGGCTGAACTGATTTCTGTCGATTGGGGTTCTGCTTTTATTGACGTCGCAACAAACTGGGGTGGGTCTGTCGGCGTCAGGGTTTCTTGATAATTCCAAAAGTCGCATTAGTTCTGATTTCCCATTATCGCTCTTATTTTCACCCCTACTTCCTCCACAGTGCCTCTGGGGGAGGCATACCCATCTCTCCCGGTCTCTCGTATGTCAGGTGACCGTTTTCGACCAATGGGTCCTGGTCGAGCGCCCTTTCTCCTCTTTCTCGCATATCACGTGACCGCTTTCGGCTAATGAGATTCTGGTTGGGCGTCTCCGTCCTTCGTGACGTCTCCAATCGGGCGTGGTCTATCCCGGCTTTGTTCTGGGAAAGAAACACCTGGCTAAAAAAAACAAAATCCAATTTGGCCTCTCTCGCACGCACGAAAATGACAATCTCGGCCTTTCTCACCTTTTTGGTTTTTTGTCAAAACAGCCCGCCGCTAATTAGATGTGACTTCAGGAAGAATTTTTCTCGTCTCGCTGGCGCTCTCTGTGAGCTAGAACAATTGATTTCATTTCTTTGTTTTTGCTCAGACCTGATAGTCAAAATCTTAATTATCTGAATTGAAAATATCTTCACTTTATCATCGTGGGGGTTCTAATCTTCAACAGGTCAGGATCTGTATACAATTCCAGCGGTCACCTTCTCATCCCAAAAGACACCCCTTTCCGATTAATATTTCGTTTTCCATTGTTCTAAAAATCCCATTTCTCCAAATTGATAATGAGCTCCCACATTCCGTGGACACAAAAGTAGGCCAGATGTTTTGACCGATATTTTTATCAATCGTACGTATGTTCATCCACTTTTACCATGTCTGTTTTCTTTTTATTTCTTTCATTATCTCTAGGCTTATTCTTAATTTCTATTGTTCGAAATTCGGTCAGGCGCGTTGGCCTAGATATCTCTTGACACCTGTTTTCGCTTATGACCGGCTTTTACATTATCCATCTCTCCCTCTCTTTTTCTTCCTTTTCCTTTTTTCTTTCTTCCTTCTGCTTCCCTTAGGATCGCCTAAATACAATTAGAGAATTATTCTCAAAACTCAATTATTCTTCGTCTAAATAACTAACAACTGGTTAATAAACCGAATAAAAATTAAATCATATTTCTATGAATATTTCTTTTTAGTTTTTCTAATAATGCAGGGTGCCACAACGAAAACATAGATCTTAACAATCAATGAATCATTATATAATTATAAAAAATAATTTCAGGTACGGATGATATAAGGACAATGATTTAATCGGAGGTGTAAATCGAATTCATTTTGATTCTGATTGATTACTCCTTTTATTTTCATTATTTTGAGGCTAAACTTGTTTAATTTCTGTTTAGTCTAGTTGACTAAATTTAAACTCTTTCTCTTTACTGGCACTTTAGCAGTAATAAAATCCATCACGTTTAATGAAGATGACATTTCACATTTTACTATCCTCATAATACTTCTTTTAATTTCTTATTCACGTTTTATAATTATTTTAGTACAGTTAAAAAAAAGATGTTTCCGTTCCCGGGCCTATGGACTCTGCTTTACTTCGCAGACATGCATACAACAATAAACCAATAAAATCAGCCACCTCCATTAGATTTATATTCGATACAGTGTTTCAAAATTAATCATAACTTCGAGACCTTGAGATTGTGATCTGATAGTCCGAATTTCAGATCAACAATCAAACAGACGTAAGTTCATTAATATTTGTGATGTGTCTTCACGTGACAAAATATTTTTTGTCGTCGATTTTTTTGTTCGTATATTTTATTCATTTTTAAGCTAAAAATGCTAAATGTATTAAGATAAGTATTATATAAGTATTAAGATATATATATAAATATATATAAAAATGTATTAAGATTATAAATATTATATTGAATTAATTGCTAGATGAAGGTGACAGGAAATTTATTTTTCTCGGATTACTCATTTATGTTTACCATTTGTTGAAGCATTGAAAATTGCTATCACATCTTGTCTAGTTTTTCTATTATGTAATTATGAACATCAGATGGAGATCCCATGCAATACTTAACACAATTTATCGAGAACCAAGGCCAATCTCCCTTAAGCTCAAACAAAACAATTACAGTTTGCCGGTAACTGCCACTCGTATGGCATCCATCTAGAATTGTCTTCTCACGAACATTGACTTTCACGGGACTCGGGATTAGACATTGTGGATTTGTCAACAGTGATGCAGGACGGAACAATGTGGAAAGTGATTATCAGTGGAGTTCCAACCAACCATCGAGACGTCGATGGAGGATGATAATGATGACTTAATAAAAGAAGAGCCAAAGAAGAATCTGCAATATAATCGCTACTGACCTGGCATCTCTTCTTCGGTCATTTATGAAAAATATAAAGTTATATCCCTTTATCAAATGGAACTGAATATATATATATATATATATATATATATATATATATATATATATATATATATATTATATATATTATCTATTTGATGCCCATATGTTTATCTATGTGTGTGCTTGTTAATGTAGTCAAGTGATTAGGGCATAAACGTTCCGATTATGTGACTTCTTTTCTCACTACACTCTGATCTATTAACCAAATAGATAATTTATTTATAATATCGGATTGCTTAATGATCCCAGCATTCCAGGAAGTTCCTGGAATCCATTTAATATATAATAACTGAAGTAAAGATAGCTCTAGAAAAGACGCTAATCATGACTCTAAGCATTCGCTGAAAATATGTATTTACATAGGTTTTTTCCTACACAATGAGCAATAGATTATAGTTAGGAATAAACAATAAATAAATCAATACTGGACAGAGATTGTTGGGATACGAATGTTGCAATTATTATAAACCCAGTGGGAGAGAAAATCATTTGGAAGCAAATATCAAAAAAATAACGAGACTTCTAATGCTCGGTTTTAAAATTCCCACTATCCTGAAATAAAATAAAACATCAGTAAGATACTAAACAAGATGAAATGAAGAAAAGCCATTGAAACGAAAGGCTCCATTTGGAGTCTGAAACGAATGTTAAAACAGTAAAACAAAATGGCGGAACAAATATAAAACGAAAGCTAATTATGAAAGTAACACCACAGTCAAGTTAGAGTTAATGGAAGAGGATAATATATTTGAAGCAAATGACTAGTTAATCATCTTTGTTTTTAATGTTTACTTTTTCTTTGTCTTAATTTATGAAGTTATTTAAAATTGAAGCAGTTTCAAACGGTTAGACAAATCATTTTTTCGTTTATTTTATCAATATCAATATCACTGTGTTTTTTAAATGGCTGAGGGATGGAATTGCCGTCAGGTAAAAGATACTACTCTGTCACTCGCAAGACATACTACAGTTTTAAGTGTCTCAGTTTAGTAGAAGAAGAAATGGTATCTGAATGAAACAACGACTTCTCAATCACTGAAAGCAATAATGAAAAAGATTTCTTGTTGGACGGAAATTTTTTTTTTCTACTTTCCAAAAAGAAAAAAGAAAAATGCAGCATGAAACCGTGAAAAAGTATTAAATATTGAATTGTTAAGTGCATCACTTTAAGATATTTAAGAAGCCTTGGGTCAATGCAGAGTTTGACTAAGATAAAGGTGAATTCATTCAACAGAGATGAAATTTCCGTCGTCGGTACTTCATTTTACTAACTAACTGCCTGCCACTCTCATTCACTTTTGTCTGCGGTCTCACATCAGACGATCCAATTCCTCTCTATGACAGTATTCATTAAAGGTTTGCCTGCGTGTCAGCAATTATTAAACGAACGATGTTCTCTGAACTAATCCCGTAGGATCACAGAAGTTAAGCAACATCAAACCTTGTCAGTATCTACATGGATGATCGCATCAAAACAGGCGCTGTAAGCTTGGATATATGTCGAGTTAGTTATATTCACTTACGCACACATAAAACTAGGAAATATATGAATGCATCTCTTCTCTTCTGTTAACTATGGGATTAATTGGTAAGTCTTGCACCACTAAATCATTATTATCTCCAAAGCACTTCTTTTAATCTATAAATATTTCATAGCTTTAAATAATCTGAAAAGGGTCGATAAGTCATATAAATAATCAATATATCAATATCAAAATCAAACTCAAAATAGAAAAATATTGAAACTTAATTTATACTATTTACACACGAAAATTGTACTCATCTTTGTTGTTTGCTATCAAAAAGTTTCGGCCGTTGTGTCCTCTGGCCTTTATCAGGTGTATGTTGATTCGTGTAACCTGCAGAACATTCCAAAATTAACTTTATTTAATCTACTGGGGAGGGAGGTAGATTCTAAATTTATATCGCAACTTACCAATACGCAGTTCTTTGGATTCTCAGGAATAATTTTGCCTCCACATTTTGAAGAAAGATAAGAAAGACAAGCTTCAAGACTCTAACTGAGGCCGCATTCTATTACCGGGGATACCAAGTATATGTCCTCTGGTCTATATTTTGAAACGACATTCTAGAAGAACCAGAATGAGCAGTGTAAAATATTGCGAAAGTTTTTAAGAATTTCCAAACATTCTTCAAAAAAGTGCAGTTTTAATTTTGCCTCTCATATATCTTCCCCTTCTCTCTTTCTCACTTTATGAATATATATAGACAAAATATATAGAGTTTCAAAGAAACTTAACGTCTGTTCAAATACAGGTATTTACTATAATAATGTCGGACGTATAAGGTAAGTTACTACTTAACAACTTACAAAGAATGCGTTTAATCTACTTTTAAATATTTATCTCTTATATTCGGATTAAGTCCTCTATTCTACTTAGGCAAGTATGTTCACTCACACACACACACACACACACATATATATATATATATATATATATGTATGTATGTATGTATGGCTGCTAAAAATGGTTTTGTACAATACAGTTTCATTTTCTATAACGTGATGAAAATTTAATAAGGCGGTGGACTTTTGACATATATAATTTTCTCAAATCTGATAAAATACCAAGCAAAATATTTTTTCTTGGGTAAGGGATTCTTTGCTGAGATGGCCTTTCCGGAAGATCTAACTGATTTAATGTTTGGGTGAGTGAGTTTATATCGTCTGTTTGCACTCAACTCCGTGCCATTGGAGTGGAGTGCAAACAGACGATAAGAAAGCAATATTACGGTTTATAGTCAAAGTTAAATGTAGTGAATCGCCCCTCTATGTATATACGGTAGAGTAGTGCCGCTCGGATTGAGGAATCGGAGAGCTTACATTATATATATATATATATATATATATATATATATATATATATATATATATATATATATATATATATATGTATGTATATATAGTACAGGAATAAATCTATTGGTATATAATCAGAGTGAATCAAACTGATCCACAAAAAAAAAGCGAAGTGTATTTATTATAACATAGCATATAAATTACACAACAATGGGGCGATAAGTCTATTTCAACCCACGTGAAGTACGTTAGTCGTATTCAAGTATATGTCTGAGGTACTTCACGTCGGTCGAAATACATCTAATCCCCCATATATGGTAATTTTCCATTCTGTTGTGTAATATATATGTATATGCATATATATATGCGTATATATATATATATATATATATATATATATATATATATATATATAGAGAGAGAGAGAGAGAGAGAGAGAGAGAGAGAGAGAGAGAAAGGCGGTTTAGATAGAGAGCTATTAAAAGATGCTGATATATCAATGTATTTGTTCCGTGACACATGTAAATTAAACACATTCAGACAAAATGTATTGCAACTCTCTTAAAAGAAAATACACGAATATTTGGAATTACTAAAGTCCTAATAATACAATATTCAATGTAATCCCACTCTTTTTCACTGTTTATAATTTCTTTCCTATGCATGGGAAATACTCTTTTATTTTCTTTTGCATCTATCTCTCTCTCTCTTTCTCTCTCTCACACACACACACACACACATTTTGAGTAGCTTCATTCTACGAAAAGCAGTTTTGAGGAATTGACTTCCAAGACGATACTTCCCGATCTCTACAATGTTAACCTGTTAAAGTCTATGATTAATCACTGTCTTTCTCACCTGTCCTCATAGAATATGCCACTTATTCAGTAAACATCTACCTCGAGTGGACATTATTGTAAAAGAAAAATTATTACTATTTATTACTTGAGACTTCCACATCAGCAGCAAGCATTTTCCTTTATAGATCAACCCGTGACAAGATATTTCTAATATTTGCGCTTGTGTATTTTTACCAGAGTTCAGAAATGTTTTGCTTTCTAATATTCTTCCCCAGTGTTTAGGGAGAAAAGTAATATTATGTGCACTAATATTTAACCTATACTTACCCAGTTACTTTTCAAACTGATTTATATTTTTCTTCTTCTTTTCACTTTTTGTGGTTTGCGCGGCAATCAGTAGATCTCTAGAGTATTATAAAAGAACTTAATGTTTTAATGGTGCATAACGATTATTTTTTTATGACTCTGTTTTATTCCCAAATGATTTTCTTTTTACTTCACTGCAGATAAAATAACCCTCTTTAACAGCTTGCATATTTCCAGTTGTTTGTGATTCTTCCGAATGCGTACGACACATTTTGACTTAGCAATTTGTCATGTATGATGTTTTCACAGCACATCTAATAACAGGTCAAAATGCATTAACGGAATTAAAGTAGTTTGGTCATATTTTAATCTCAGGGGCTATAATTATTAGCTTAGGAGCATTCATAATAAGTGAACGATTAATTTTATAGTACGATCCATTGACATCAAGCCGAGCGTACGTGGCTTTAATAAATAACTATGTTTATGATATATATGACCACAAAGGGAAAGTGAATTCATGCACATACGTTCTTTCAAATAAAAAAGTATACCATATATATATATATATATATATATATATATATATATATATATATATATATATGTGTGTGTGTGTGTGTGTGTGTGTGTGTGTTCATGTTTGTGCATATATCTTTACGTGTAGAAAGATTGTAATATGTATGTGGGTGGGTGTGGAGAAAGAAAATGGCAAAACAAAAACATACACATATATGCACACACACGCAGACATATATGTATATATGTGTGTGTCTGTGCGTAGAGGGATAGGAATATATAACTCTGTGTGTGCACGTGCATGTAGAAATAAAATTTCGATACACGCATGTGCATTTATGTGTCATTGTGTAGAGTAATATGCATATGTATGTCTATGAAGAGTGCTGTATATATATATATATATATATATATATATATATATATATATATATATATATGTGTGTGTGTGTGTGTGTGTGTGTGTGTGTTTGTGTGCGTATATGTGTGTTATTAATCATGATGATGATGACATTTCATCATTCTACAAGTAAAGATCTGGAATTTTTTTATTCTAAAAGCAACATGATTCATGATGATGATAATTTACATCTTTATTTCTAGAATGATGAAATATCATCATCATGAATCATATATATTCATTTATTTATCTCTCTCTCTCTCTCTCTATATATATATATATATATATATATATATATATATGTGTGTGTGTGTGTACGTGTGTGTGTGTGTGTGTGTGTGTGTGTGTGTGTGTGTGTGTGCAAAAGGAGCGCGATTGATTGATTTTTCTTATTGTACAGCTTGTCAATCGCTTCTTGGCTATTTAAAACTCAAACATAATTTGCATATGTAAAGAGAGCAACATATGTAGAATTCATGTAAAGTCTGTACATATTAATATATTATAGAATCTGTCGTTCACTATATTCCAGTACATATCAATTCGTATCCAAGGCAGGATTTCAAGTTGGATGTCATCATTTGAAGATTGACGTCAGAGAGGAATCTGCCCTGTCTCCAAAACGTACTACGCATTAAATAATGTCTCTCAGACTTCCAAAGCAGATATGTGGAACGAAATCGCCAGGTCTTCTGCTGATCGCTACTAAATGAGAGAATAACAAAACGATATTTTATCCAGGTATATGTAACGTTGTGCTAAACCAGTGCATTACTATTTGCTGAAATTATTGGATAAAATTTAAATGGAAGGTCCATCCAGGCAATAGGTAAACATGGTGATCCAGAAATTCTTATTACAATCTGCGAATACAGATACGCCTGCCCGCTTCAGCTTTAAAAGAATGCTTCTTAGCATAGAGGAAGAAGAAAATTAAGTCGCTGTTCCCTGCGGTATGCTTCAGTGAGGAGAAGAATAGAAGAGCTAGTAAGATCATATCAACTTCATTGAAGAGTTCGAAAAACTAAATTGTAAGCTCATATCTACTTGAGTGAGGCGATCAAATAGAAGTACTTCTAAGATCAAATCAACTTCAGTGAGAAGATTGAATAAACGACCTTTTAAATACATATTAACTTCAGAGAGGAGGTCGAATAGAAGACCATGTAAGTTTATATCAACTTCACGGTGGTGGTCGAACTGAAGGCCTTGTAAAGTCATATCTGCTTCAGTGAGGAGGTTGAAGAGAAGACCTAAACAAATACCAAAATTGATTAACCGCAGGCTTTCCGACAATTCCTCCAATGAATCCATATTTAACAAAGCTAAGAAAGACTATGAAACAGCCCTAAAAGATAGCGGATTCCCAGCAACACTCACATACTCACCACAGAATACAAAAAAGTCCAACAGGAGAAGAAATATCATATGGTTCAACCCACCGTACATCAAAAACGTAAAAACAAACGTAGGAAAAATATTCTTCAAAGTCTTACACAAACATTTCCCGGAATCAAGCACCCTACACAAAATATTCAACAAAAACATAGTAAAAATCAGCTACAGCTGCACCGAGAACATGGCACAAATAATAAAAAAGCACAACAGGAAAATTATCAACAAACCACACGGACAAATTAAACCCACGTGCAAATGCAGAATAAAGAACGAATGTCCCTTACACGGAAATAGTTTACAAAACAACGTAATATACCAAGCCACAATAAAATCACCAGATAATGAAGAAAAGTTATACATAGGAGTAACTGAAGGACCCTGGAAAAAAGAAATTATACACACAAAAGATCTTTCACAAATAGTAAATATGCGAACAGTACAATGCTTTCTAAGTATATCTGGGGAATTAAAAACAAAACGCACATCACACCAAAAATATCTTGGAAAATAAGGAAAAGATCATCAGCCTACAACAACCAATCAAAAACTTGCAAACATTGCTTGGAGGAAAAAATAGCTAACATTACTTTCCCAGATCAAAAAAAAATAATAAATAAAAGATCCGAGCTCATTTCAAAATGCAGATATGAAAATAAATTTTTACTACGTTACTTAAAAATTGAAAACGGAAAAAAATAAAATAAAAACAAATAAATAAACAAATAAACAAAATAACAATAAAATAAGCAAAATTAATTAATCCAAAGAAATTACCAAATCACACCTGTTTGAATAGACGAAATAGAATAATAATATTAATAATAACAAAAAAAGAAAACAACGAACCCAAATAAATAAAGTAAGTAATAAACAAATTGCAAACAATTATGAACAAAATATAAGTTAGACTAAAAAAGCAAACCTAAAAATCGGACGAAAAAAATAGCTATAACTGTTATATAATGCTAAAAAAATAAAAAATAAAAAATAGAGATAAAAATAAAAAAAAATACTACGTTACTTAAAAATCGATAACCGAAAAGAGAAAATATACAAGTAAAATAAATTGACCTAAATTCATCCAAGTAAATAAATAAACAAACCAATCCCGATAAAGTTACCCTTAGAAAAAACAAATAAAGATAATCAACCCAAATATAACACAAATTAAAAAATTGTTCCTGCCAAAATAATAGTTAGAATAAACAACAATCAACCCACAAACCGAACAAATAGCTTTAATTAAATTAATATTATATATAAATTAATATATATATATATACACACAAGTATTCAACCAGGTTTAAATAATTTAGACCTATCATATCAATTAGCTTCCGTTGTCAATTTCGTATACTAATTTTTTGGTACATTTAGAAAATTCAGTAAGAACATTTAAGCCCGAAATTGGCTCTCATCATCCAGTGTTAATGCTCCAGCTTATACTTGCATATGGTCTTCCCTTGATAATGATTAACTTTCTCCTACGAATATCGCAGACACTAAATCATATCCCATTCAAGGGGTTTGTTTATTTGCCCGTGCTCATCTCGGAATTGATAATACTTCTTTTGTAGTTTAGATATTGATTTGAATATCCAGATAGGCTGAAGGCAATTTTAAATACACAGATCACTTCGTTAATGTACTTTTAAATATAGTGAATACGCCATCTGCTTTAGAATATATAAGGTCACCGTATTTTTGCAGACATGTTTATTTTCCAATTCTAGACATTTACATAAGTTATTAATATAACTATTTAATATGGATATTTCCTGGCTTCACTACAAAATTGTCTCAGAGTAGATTCGGCAAGAATTCATTTTATTATAAATGAAATTGTTTCAGATGAACCTCTTAGTTTATTTATTCCTGCATGGACTTTTTACTATTGTTTTATACATCAGATAAAAAAATAAAATGACAGAGAGAACAAGATTCCATCAAAATTGCAAAATTGTGCGGAAATTATAATTATTTATTTATGGGTTCAAAAACCACTCTTTTATGAATAAAATTACGATAAGCGAGGACTTACCGCCAAATACAATATTCAGCTTGAAACAATATATACAAGCGGTGATGTCAAAAAAAGTCACTAGTTCCAAGACAAATGAATATTTCAAAGAAATGATAAAAAGCAAAAGTATAATTGTGAAAATTTAAAAAGAAAAATTAAAGCATCATTTAACATAAATGTATCGCCGGCATCCACGACTCCATAATAACGTGTCTGAGATAGGGTTAAACAATTTATTTCCTCTCGCACTCTCTTCCACTCACTCTCTCTCTCACACACACGCGCACACACACACACACACACACACACACACACACACACATACATATATATATATATATATATATATATATATATATATATATATATATATATATATATGCTATGAGAACGACAAGAATATAAATTCAAACGTTCATAATACATCGTTTACACAACTACATGCTTCTCCAGACAGTCTTACGTTACACCTATCTGATTATAATTACATTAAAACCCATTTAAACACAAAACACACAAATCTACCAGACTCCATTAGAAACACACTAGCAGAAAACACAAATATAATAACTTCATCCTCCTGTAAAAAAAGATTAAAGATAATGGAAGAAAAAAGTCAGCACTTAACTATATTAATTACGAACAAGTCCACAATGTGATAACCGGAAATTAAAATACATCTCTATAACACACTAAAACGTACCCATAATGCGCACACTCAATTAAGCTGACAAATTGAATCATCTTTGATAATGGCTAAATGTATAGCCGAAAGCGCTCGGAACTATAAAACATTTGAGCAGTTTTTTACACAATCTTAGTCCAGAAAAGAAAGGTCTTTAAAATTTAAACCTTAGAAAAGAAATTAAATAAAAAGTTTAGCCTTAGTAATTTGTCTCTCGTTTTTAATGAAACGAATATATATATATATATATATATATATATATATATATATATATATATATATATATATATATATAATATTCAATTATATACAGGGTGTGATGGGTAAATATTTGCTGTATTTCATTTTTAATTTCGCACATGCGTGTTGTTTGTTTTGAATTTTATTGACTGCACAGTATCGTAAGGTCCGTTGGTCACCGTCTAAGAGTAAAAGATCACAATGAGACAATTCACACCACAAGAAAGTTGGGAAAAGCATGCTTATGAAGGTGTTTGTAGTGATAACTATTGATGGCATCGTTATTGTTCCATTCATCTTCCCCCACATCCTGAGACAACACGGAGGCCTAAATCAAGTGGCTTGAAGAGATACTGCTGTCCTGGGTAAATAAAATGCTTGATGGAAGACCCTATGTCTGGTAACAGGACTCTGCTCCATGTCACACAATCAGGAGAACTCAGTCATAGATGTCAGATACATTCTGACACCACATCACCTCTTATATTTGGTCACCTGAATCCCCACATTTCAACCTCCTTGATTATTACGTGTGGGACGCAGTTAAGCAAGAGACCAACAAAACTCCTTGTAACACCTAAGTTGAACTGAAAACAAGGACTATTGCGGCATTCACATGCGGAAATTGTGCTTGAATAATCTGAATCCCAGATGACTTACAGAAAGCAGGAGAGATGGAGAAAAGCAGAAAGAAACTTATCTTACAAGCTTGTGTAAATATTTGGCAGATAATTGATTAGGAGAAAAAAATGAAAAGAAGAGAAGAAGAAGAAGAAGAAGAAGAAGGAGGAGGAGGAGGAGAAGAAGAAGAAGAAGAAGAAGAAGAAGAAGAAGAAGAAGAAGAAGAAGAAGAAGAAGAAGAAGAGAGGCCGGGTGATGAGGTGGAGGAGAATGTAAATCCGACTTAGGACATTTATTCTCGGTAAGAATGGATATAGATAACTGAGATCATCATGGGGAAAAATTGGATCCGTGCAGTACCATAACCGAATATTTAATTTAGACGAATTTCTGTCGCGTAATCAGTAAGACATTGTTTATTTCAATTGATTTGATATGCAAATGCAAATTCAAATATTGTTGAAAGCCATTTTTTTCTGATGAAATCTTTTCCTTATTCGCTGTATCGCGAAAAAAAGGAGCTGAACTTTTTAAATGATAATCATTACCATCAGATAAATGAACAAACAAAAAGGAATTAAAAAGTAAATGTTCCTTAATATTCAAAAGTTATTTATTCTGCATGGCGCGCGTGTGGTGTAATGGATAGCACTTAGGAAATTTCTGATGCGCAAATATCCTTGGTAAAAAAAGGAACCTATTTTTCCGTCTCCGTTAAAATACTTGGGCAGTTTGGGTTCTGTAGCCTTGGTAGAAATCGAGTCTAAGAGAACGACAACTCTTACTTAAAGAAAAAAATGCTTTTGTAACATTGCCAATGCAGTAAAGTATCGTGGAGTTAAAATGGTCTATAAGATCCCGACTACATTCGCTCCTATTTTATCTCAATTAAAAATGGTCATACTAACCATCTAGCTGAACTTTTACAAATTTGTTTCGATTTAGTACATCTTTAAGCATATTTGATTTGTGTATTCCATTTTTTTCCAAGCGATTCAGTTAGACAGATGTAATTTATATACGCTAAAGAATCATCGGATTCACTACAAAAGCCTTCAGATTCTGGGTTATTTTCCATTACATCGTATGCTGAATGGGATAAAAAAAAGTGAATTACAAGGCTTGCTCTGCGGTGACAAGAAGATAAAACATACCTGGATATCATCTTTCCAATACGTACGTTATTTTAGATTCTGGGCGTTGCAATATGCGCATGAGTTATTTTTGAATCGAATGAGAATATCTGACCCAATCTTCACGTACATGCAATCTACAGAAATAGTGACAAGCCAAAAATAAGAAAAAAAAAACTTTATTCTTTCTTCCAATAAAGAAGTATCAAATGAGATAAATATATCGCATAAAACATGACGAAATGTTTTATTCATATCTCAGAGTGTATATCAAATACATCTTTCATATGGTGCATACACAAACCAAAATATGCCCGAGTAAAACGGCATATTTTTTTTTGCTTTTGTCCACTTGTTAGGTAACCATTACAATTTTTACTAATAACCATTGGTATCTTATTATGAAATCATTTAAAACGAATTGTAATGAAACAAATATATCTTTCGAAGATTTACAGCACTTACGGCATTTTTAATTAAAAAAAAATATAATGCCAGTTTTTGAAATGATAGTGATTGGAGACGACTTGAAATTTCCTCGAATAAAAACATATAGAAGAATATATAAACACTTACAGTTATCAACAATGTATTATATTTTCTGAACAAACTAACCTGAAATAGTATAAGAAGGATCTGAATATATCTAAAATTGTTATTTGCAGCTAATGCAAAATAGGCAAGGGTGTAACGAAACTATATAAAAATAATTCACATTATTCGTATTACTTCAATTATTCTTTCATGAACTCAAAACTCATATATTTTTGCGCTAAAGAACAAGATAGAAAATGGCGAAAGAATATCAACTGAATTCTGTCAATGTTAGGAATCTATCGAAATGTTGGCAAACTAAACTATCGAAATAGTTGAGAAACAATCGAAATAGTTGTTAGACTGTCTAAATGTTGGAATAAAAAGAAACAGTGGGGAAGCTATCGAAATGTTGCGAAATTGCCGAAACAGTTGTGAAACTATCGAAATTTTCGGAAAATAACGATAGATTGGGGAAGCTACCGAAATGTTGGGAAACAATCGATATGTTTAGAAACTACCTAAACAATCGGGAAACTATTGAAATGTTTGGAAACTATCGAAAAAGTTGAGAAACTATCGAAATGTTGCGAAATTGTCGAGACAGTTGGAAAACTATCGAAATGTTGGAGAACTATCGAAACAGTTGTGAAACTGGTGAAACAGTTGAGAAACTAATGAAACGTTGGGAAAGTGTCGCAACATTTGGGAACTATCCAAATGTTGCGAAACTGCCGAAACAGATGTGAATCTATCGAAATTTTGGGAATATAGCGAAACAGTTGGGAAACTATCGATATGTTGGGACACTATCCAAATGTTGGGAAACTATCCAAATGTTGCGAAACTGCCGAAACAGCTGTGAAACCTTCGAAATTTTGGGAATATAGCGAAACAGTTGGTAAGCTATCGACATGTTGGGACACTATTCAAATGTTGGGAAACTATCCAAATGTTGCGAAACTGCCGAAACAGCTGTGAAACTATGGAAATTTTGTGAATATAGCGAAACAGTTGGGAAGCTATCAAAATGTTGGGAAACAATCGAAATGTTGGGAAACTGCTGAAACAGTTGGGCACTTTCCAAATGTTGAGAAACTATTGAAACTGCTGGGAAACTATCGAAATTGTGGGAAATTGTCGAGGCCGTTGAGAATCTACTGAAATGTTGTGAAACTATCGAAATGTTTGGAAACTATCGAAACTGTTGCGAAACTAATGAAATGTTGGTAAATAGTGGGAAACTCTCGAAAAGTATTTTTACATAAACTCTTCTTACGTAATTGGTTCTGAACTAGTTCTGGAACTTTTTTAAGATTAAAATGTATTTACTAAGTGTATATGTATTTACTGAGTTTTTGATATCGACGTCTTTTCATTTAATTTTGTGTATATGAAACTTTCTGATAACATATGTTGACTGTCATTTTTACTATGTGTCTATGTTACTGGAAGCCTTATTGATAATGACAGTACATTTATCATGATAATGGGAATATAACGATAGTATTTTTGATTTGCAGGTGACTATTTCCCTTGCATATTATTTGGATGATAACACCTGCCTTCAATATCTCTTATATTATTTCTAAGGTAGCCTTCATAAATATGTCTTCTTTTATGTGCAAAATCACTTAACGACGTGGGAGATCATAACTCCGCACGACTTCCTGTCTTTTTTGCTTTAAGTAATTTTTGATGTTTTTTTAGTTTTTTTTATAACTCTTTGTACTTTTTCTGCCATCTAGACACACACATATGTCAGACAGTTTATTCCTTGTGCTGCCACTGCTGACTTTGAATTCACTATGTCAGGCGAGTGCTAAATTACCAAAACATTTCTTCTTAGTATGTTTCCAAGAATTTCAAGCCTACTTCTAATCTTACTTATGATAAAACGCAGATTGTGTGTGTGTGTGTGTGTGTGTGTGTGCGTGTGTGTGTGTGTAACGTTTATATATTGGATCGGATTTCCTACATTTTTCAACCGATTTCAACAAAAATTCACAGGACCACATAAAATTACCTTGTGGTGGTTCTAACAGCGCCAAAAATGGGAAAAATATAATTGTTTTTGCACAAAATCAATTTGAAAACACGATTAAGAGACATCGTGAAAATGGAAGGGGGACAACTCACATCAGATTTCCTATATTTTTCAGCCGATAAAACAAAACTTCACTTTGGGGGGGCAGGTAGTGTTTCTTATTCTCTTGCACACTTTTTTCTTTATTTTTAACATTCAGAATGCTTTAAAAATTCCATTTACAAGACAATTATTTATAATAAAATTCCTTTTCAATCGGGAGACTCATAACGATTGAAAACAATGTTTTTGTTTGAGTTTGGGTTTGACCAATTCGTAAAAAAAAAAAAAAAAAAAAAAACTAATTAAGACATGCGTGTCCGTCAACCTTAAACAATAATCTAACGATCTCTACTGATTGTACGAATATAAACATCGGAATAAATTCTTTATCTTTAGGGAAAGATAATGAAATCTAAACATACACAAGTCCTAACTAAAAATAATAACCGGAACGGGAAACTACTTCAAATACACATGGTGTCCAATTTTTTTTACTGTATTCAATAAGTAAAAATCATGAATTGTAAAAGATTATTATTACAGAAAGGCTGCTAAATGAATAAGATATGTTAGATCATAATTAATAAACCAAAAATAAAGTTAACATTTTTGTATTAGAAACAACGAGGGAAAATATATTCAAATCAGAATTCTAATTATGAATCACCACAAGCAAAATATGCAATTTTTTTTTACTGTATTCAATAAGTAAAAATCATAAATTCTAAAACTAAAAGGTTACAGAAAGGCTACCTACATTTTTCAACCGATTTCAACAAAACTTCACTTCTTTTTTTTTGGCATGTATTGTTTCTTATTGTCTTGCACACTTTTTTCGTTATTTTTACATTCAGAATGCTTTAAAAATTCCATTTACAAGACAATTATTTATAAAATTATTCTATTCAATCAGGAGACTCATAACGATTTAAAACAATGTTTTTGTTTGAGTTTGGGTTTGACCAATTCGTAAAAAAAAGAAAAAAAATAATTAAGACATGCGTGTCCGTCAACCTTAAACAATAATCTTTGTCAATTTTATTTTTCAGTCTTTATGATGGTGGATACTTGATCTATCTCTTACTGTTATATCCCCGGGCAACGCCGGGCTCTACTGCTAGTTGTAAATATATTTCATTAGCGTTTTCTATTCGACTTTTCTTGGTCATATATACTATCTTTAAATTCTTCAGTAGTAACTAATATCTGTAATTTCAGGTCCCTTCTTTAGATATTTTAAATTTTTAAGTTATCACTGCCATATAGAGAATTCCATATTAAATTTCAGTTTAGCAATCTTTTCTTGAATTCTTATAATTTTAATAGCATTTATTATTTCATTCCAATATGCCTTCAGATTTCTATGTCGTATTTTCTATCTGTTATTAAACGAACAAGAGAGATAACTTTATGTACCGTGATTTTGATGGCCCAACACTTCTCTTGCATGACAGTAAACGTTGCATCATTTATTAAAAGTTGAATAGAAAACTGGAGGCAGAAGAAATGCGGTTTTACAGAAGGATAGTAAGAATACCATAAACGGATAGGGTAAGCAACGACGAAGTCTTAAGGAAAGTGGAAGCAAAATTAGACGTATCGAGATTATCAGAAAGAGCCAACCAAAATTTCTTATACAGAAAAAGCCTGAGGGATGGTTTGGAGAGTTAGACACACACACGACACATGTAAAGGAAAGGAATAGAGAGAAGCAGGATATCATCTATCTGACGAGCTTGTGCGAATATATGGCGTAACTTGGGCGGAGAAATCTTGGTAACAGTATATATGTTGTTAAGGGCGGAAAGAAATAGGAGGATGTTGCGAGCCATGATCGACCACGTCCTGAAGGGCCAAGATATACAGAAGTACCAGATTAATTAGTGTACATAATGTGTCCTTCCATTTGCTGGTATCCAGGAATTTCTTTCTTCATACAAAAGCTTGTTACCAAAATTATATTCCTGTCGTATACTGGTAACTTAATAACTCGAGTAATAAACAATGGTAGACGTTAACAAACTTGTAATAACTTGTAATAATTGCCATAAGGAATTTAAATAAAAGAGTCTATCAACAAAAATGGGATCTTCTACAAAACAGCACATTGGCTGTTAATTTTTCTGTAATAAATGCAGAAAAACATTCCAACACGCCACAAAAATGCTTCACTGGACGCAAGTTAGATGATCACATCATAGTTTGCAAATATCCAAACGGTTTCTGAAGCCAAAATATTGACCAGAAAAATCGTGTCTTATCTTGTATGAAATAGCACCTCATTATCACAGTACATGAACTGTTATATTTCTTTGAGATACTGTTCAACGTATTGCTATAAACTCAGTTTTATGTTTGTTTGGAACAACTAATATAACACATGTCATAAGAACCCACTGGACGTTATGAAACTACGATCAGCTTACAAAGTGGATTGTTAGCATGTAATGTTCATGATATCATAGCGCATTTGCCACACCCGCTATCTGTAATAGTAACTCATCCACACATTTCGCAAGTCCATCAGGGTCTATTTAGTAAACCGTGTTGAGACGGACTGATACTAAAGAACGCTGAATTTATTCGAATTGCTGGATAAGCATCGGCTATTTGTTTATATAATGTAAACTAGATTTGAACCTGTACTGCCAGGAGACTGTAGCAAATATTGCCAGGAAGTTTTTACCTCAGGATATTAAATACAGTTCAATTAGATATTCTCTGAAGGTTACCCGAATTGACAATAACTGACGAAGGCCGGAAGACACAGCGGCCGAAACTAACAATATAAATAAAAACCTCATTGTAATAATGTAAATAACTGGGAATTTATTAATTGGCAGATGTAAGGTGAAAATATCAAAATACTCAAAGTTCAAATACTCAGTTTGCGTTCACTTCACGCTGTTTCCCTCCAGCTATGGATTAAACAGAAGAGCACATTGGTCACCATGTCACGTTTGGCAACCAAATTCAAAATTGGATCGTATTTACGATTCCAATGGAATAAATTATGACCATGGAATATTAGTGTTTAAGCCTTTTTATTATATATATATATATATATATATATATATATATATTAGATCCGTGGCTATATAATCCGGATGGATCCTAAAATTATCAAACATTAAAACTGATTCACAAAAAGACATCAATGTATTTATTATAACACAGCAGATGAATTACCTCATTTGAGTATAGATTTATTTCAACCAACGGTAAGTACGATTGTTTATTCAATCCTGGTGGATAGTCTGTATTTGTATCGGAAGTTAAATTCTAAATATCTGATTCGGGTACGAATACACTCCATTCACCAGGGTTGAATAAGACCAACGCAGTTAGCATTGGTTGAAATAGATCTGTACCAAATGAAGTAATTTTGATTATTTGATGTGTAATATATATATATATATATATATATATATATATATATATATAGTTGGAGTGATCAATCCAATTAATATATTATCTCTATCTCTCATATTTTCAGTAAGTACAGAAATATATAATATACAAATATAATATATTGCACATATACATATATAAATATATATTCATATACATACACTTTTCATATATATATATATATATTTTTTTTTTCTTATTAACTACTTTGTTTTATTCTGCCGACGATTATATTTCTGAAGAAATGTCGACCGAAAGCACCTTAAATTAAAAATGTCGTGATGCTCTTGTATCCTATTTTAATAATAAATTATGTTCTCTTCCCTTAAGATTATTTTATCCTGGTGCGACAACAACACACTGTTTAAAAATATAATATATATATATATATATATATATATATATATATATATATATATATATATATATATATATATATATATGTGTGTGTGTGTGTGTGTGTGTGTGTGTGTGTATGTAAGTATAACATGACAAAGCTCTTAGCTCCTGATCTGAAGCGAACAATATTAATTCGTCCTCGCTCTGAGAGGCCATTAATAATTCTCTCCACTTCGAGTCTATAGTGCCAGCGATTCTCAACTACCTGGAGACGCAATCTTACCTCTGAAGGTACAGTTATAACCCCAGCTTATTTACAAATATTGTATGCCGATCAGCAAGTTACAGGCGAGACAAACAAAGCTAATTTCTATGTATCAAACATTTTTTTCCCGAGGAGATGGTTGTCTGTTACTAATCGATAGACTCACCAAGGTTAACTAGTTTTTTCTCTTTTTTAGCGTTTCTTTATATATTGTTTGTTTTTTTTCCATCCGAATAGGAATTAGCAAAAAAGTCAGTGAAACAGCTTCTAGTCTATTGGTGTTCCAGGAAGGAATTGCAGACTTTCTCATATTATTTCTTGGGAATTTTAATTCCAGCCATATAAGACGTATAATTTGTTTTCCTACATTGGCATCGTCTGTAAAGTAATAATAATATCAATTTACAATAATAAATTATATCCACTCCTCACTTAATGGCTTTCTTGTTTAACGTCTTCCAGACTTACGACCAACTATAAAATCCAATGAATGTAATAAAAATTAAATTCAGAAATGAATTCATTTATTACGTTTGCACGTTGTACGAAAACTTCGTTTGATCATGTTTTTTTTTTTTTTTTTGGTTTCGTTTGTTTAACTGCATATCAACTTCTTATGGATTATTTAATGCCAAAATTTTATTTTCTTCTGTGCTTTTCTAGTATTCTCCAATAATGTCTTGCTTGTAATTTCTTGTAATTTATTTTTTTATGTTCATCTTTTGATCTCAGTCTGGGGCTCACTATTTGCCCATAGGTGGACCTGAAATGGGTTAGGGTAGGCCTGGGAACAACAGCAATTAACATGCGATTCCAAGCTCCTCTGACCCTTTTAATAAGAGGCCTTACTATCGGATGTAGTTTGTCGGCATAACCTGGAGGATCCTTTTTTTTTTAATTTGTCAATCAAAATAAATAAAATGATTAACTAAAATAAAACAAATAAAAAAGTTACTTATATTGTATTAACAGTATGCAAACAAAGTAATGTAGGAAAAGATAGGACCGATTTCCGATCTGATTTATTAAGGCTACTGTTCAACACATTGCCGAACTGTATAAATATTTTAAAATAATAACTGTTTCAAATGGTGCAAATGTAACATTTAATCTGAAGTTGGTGGTATCAAAATCGTTATACACGTACAATGCCAGAAATTGCAGGCATGTACAACTTAGCGACCAGATTATTTAGCAACCAGGATTTTGAAATGGCACTCTGTCAATAAGTGAGGAGTAACTCAATTAATAATTAAATATTTGGAAATTATTAATATTAAACATTTTAATTAATAATCAGGTATTTTCAGGTTAATTTTCAGAGTAACACCCGCATTAAATTTTCCAGAATACTTACAGTTATGTGTAATTGTACATGCTCCATTCGAATCTGGCTTGATAAATTTGATAAAATCTACCGGAGTTATCTACAGTGAAAGTTAGGCTTCATTCACATCGCTGATGGGCAACCATTACTGCCGTTCTCTGCATACATTCGCTGCGGAAAGCTAAGCCCGGAACTAATATTTCTTGTCTAAATTTGTCTCAATTAGTGCGCACGAGAACTATTTACGTAGACACGCTCAGTTTGCGCATAGATACCTACACTGATACCAATTCAGCAGCGAATTTATTCAAAGAACGACAGTAATGGCTGCCAGCGACGCGAATGAATCCGAAATTTCACTGTCGATAACTCCAATGCGATTGATTTTATAAAATTTAACAAGCCAGATTCGAATGGAGCATGTAAAATTCCACATAAATATAAGTATTCTGGAAATTTTGAATGCAAACTAAATGCCGGTGTTACACTTCAAAATAACCCATTTTCAATTCTTATTACTCAGGCGCTGCCATCCATTCAAATAAATACACCAAGTATTTTTCTCTTATTGCTTTCTTTGCAATTCGCTTGCTTCTCAATTCTCACTCTCTATCTGTTTATGTATGTAAATGTCCTGTCATTTCCCATTCTCGGTGATGCTTATGTGCTCGGTTTACGGTCATTTCACGTTGAAACACCGATTCCCTTACAATCACCAAAGTTAAGCAACGTCGAGCCTATTCAGTACCTGGACTGGTGACTGTTTGTGAAACCCAGGTGGTGTAAGCTTCGATGTGCGGGTGGTGTAATCGATAACGATTCAGAATTATTAAACCGAAATCTGAGTTCTTGTCCCTGTTGGATTGGTGATATTAACTTACAAATAAATACACTCTTCTCATTCCAGCTTTGAATCAGTAAGACTTGTATTATTAAATCGTTATTATATCCCTCTACCATTAAAAAATTCTTAGAATCAAAAAATAGTTCAACGTGTTGATAATCCATAGAAAAGGAATCAATAAAACAATACTTACGTGTTCCTTCCATTTTTTTTCTGTCATTTGTAAAACCGTATCTATCGCTTTATGTTATTTTTCATCTGTACAGAAATTACCGAGATTTCTGTGCCACATCACCAGGCAGATACGATTATTTTCTAAGCGTTCTTTAGATGTGTCATAAAGACGAATGTATAAATGAAACAGTGAGCATCAAACTCAGAATTAAGTCATAATTCATCTATCGAGACAACTTTGCTCAAGATTATAAGACGTCGGCGTTCCCCTAAATGATATATATATATGATACAGGGTTTCTGCACTCTTTTCCTTTTATTGTGTTTTTAATATCTGTTTATTTTTAGATGATATATTTTGCTGTTTCAATGCACCTTCTGATTCGATTTTCGCGTTGTTGTCGTCTATTACTCTATATTAAGTAAATAGTTAAAATTCTTTACCTGCTTAATTTTGACGCTTCCAATCATAGATTTGGATTATTTCTGTCGTTAGTCAGCATTACTTTGCTCTCTTGTCTACGTTATTTTATTTTTGCCTTCAGAATTCACTGTAAACATAGTGGCATATGAATATCATATTTTACTATAATTATTTCAGCCAATAATAAATTCTGGTAACTTATACCAATTCTCCTAGGATCATCAAACCCGGTGAGAAAATTCCCCTTTGTTTCACACCGCTTTCTATTCTTGGGTAATTTTTCAAGCTGCATTTTCTCCAAGTTGACTGTTTGTTCCGAGTAAGTTTTATAAGTTAGGCTTATATCTCTCTTATATAAATAACACTTTCGTACCTCAGCGAGGTTTTGAGAATTACTCTGAATTCAAAAAGCAACCTGAGACAACTCTATTTTTCTCATTTCACAGATAGCATAAGAGAGTGCTTTAAACCTAAGAAAGTGTGGATCCGCCTTGAAAATATTTATTTGTCTGCTCTTGCCAATGATTATTTATATAGAGGTACATCTATCAGCCAGAAGCTAAGGTGAATCATTTAAATGATGTATAGATTCAACTTTGCACACGATTATACATCTAGTATCAATCATGTGAATTGCCTATCAGGTTAGTATCATATTCCCTTTTATTAATATGTGATACCATTGAAAACTTAGTATAATAAATTTCAGACAGACTACATGATACTCTTCGACAAATCATAAAAATATGGCGTATAAAATGCTTGATTATGAGAGACATTAATAACATATGTTAGATATTCAGTTTTCTCCAAGGCGATGTTGAAGTCTGGAAACATTAAAATAAATAATAATTTAGCATTTCGGTTCTGACATGAGTAATTGTCAATATATTTTTATTATTTCGAAATATTTCCTCATCTTAGGTTGATATTACTGCAAAGCACTGCAAATGATCTAAATCTGAGGAAAAATAGAAATCGATTACAGCGTGTCACTCCAATGGGTCCAACTCTGGCCGTATGATGAAAGAAAGGAAACTAAATCGATTGTTTCAGATAATTTGCGCAAAGATATATATATATATATATATATATATATATATAAATGTAAAAAGAACGAATAATAAAATTTCAACGTTCAGACCATTAATTTAAAAAGGGCTCAATACAAAAATAGAGCAATAAATATTTATTATGCACTGTTACATAAGAAAATGTAAATGTAAATTTACATTTTCTAATGTAATAGTGCATAATATATATATATATATATATATATATATATATATATATATATATATATATATATTATCATTATTATTATTATTATTTTAAAGGAACAATAATTGATTTCAAACAAGAAATCCACCAGGCTTTCATGTCCCGTGCGAGACCAATAATATTTGCTTTGTGTTCTGCTTGAAACCAAAAGAGATGTCTTCTGTTCATCAATATTGCTTACCTCAGGAAAACATACGAGCTAATGGGTCCAAACTTTTAATAATAATAAATTTTTAAAAAAATCAAGAAATAGAATTAGCTCATTTCTTCAAAATTAAACTGGAATTATGATGATCCATCAAGGAAGAATACTTATTTTCAAATTTACGCGAATTGGAAATAAATAAAATGTCAAGAGGCTCCCAAAGACATTCAAATGAATTCTTCCTCACAGAATATCTGAATAATAAGTAGTAGGAATAAAATCTACTATGAATATTTGCCGAACATTTGCTTAGGAAGGACATATTTATTGAAGCAAAGAAGGTCATAAAATTAAACTGGAGAAAATCAAGATGACATTTTCTAAGTGTTCTTGTGTCCGGAAGCCAAAAAGCCAAAATACCGCTAGGTTTCAATGCGACCGCATTCTTAGAATGTAACCGCAATGATTTTTATTAAATTTTCACTGCCGATCACTAGCCAATAAAAATTAGTTTCCAATTTTAAAATTATCGTCTGAATCATTGACCGTAATTGCCCAACCAATATGACGTTTTATTTCGTTAAATACATTTTGAATGTCGAACAGATGTCAATTCATTTATTAGAATTGAAGACTGACAAATTAAGGGAAACGTTGAATACTTTATTGAATGTTAATGATAACTCAGACATTTGTGAACCCCCACATCCACCTAAAATTTGGTTTCAGGATTTTATTTTCATGAATTAGAGCTACGAAAATTTGATCGAATTAGAATTCGTAATTTTTTCGCAATTTTTTCGCAAATGTCTGTATTTTATTTATTAATTTAATAATTTCCTATGTTCTTAATTAGTTACAAATTGTATTGTTTCTCCATAGACTTAGACAGAAATAATTTTGGTAGAATTGTTAACGATTCGGAGATACCAAAATCAAACAAGCACAACTATTGAAATATGAAGAGGTTTACCAGAGGTGGGAAAATGCGGCACTGATATCTGAAGGTTCATTGGGATAAAGAAAGATGCCTTCCAAAAGCTAAGCAAAGTATGAGTAAACAAAAAAATCAGAAACAAAGAAAAGAGTATTTACACTATTTACAGTGTTCTGAATGTTTTCATCTTATTTATTGGCATATTTCGTTCCGTTGTAACCTCTTGTCTTCAGGTCATAAACGTTAGAATTTCTGACAGAAGCCTTATCCATGGGTAGTATGTACTAATTGTCATGCCTTTGCATATCTGTTTTATTTAATTCCTATTGATATCTCAACTCTCTAAGTCTGAACACTTTGCGTCAAGTTACTTTTGGATCAATCTATCAACATTTATCCACTGGGTCATGTCCCAATGGATACACAAGCGAATTAATAATTGGGATTGATAAATATAATATTTCGTTTTTTACAAGAGCTTATGTTACAATTTTTTCTTATGCTTGTTTTACTATAGCTGTCTGTATTAATTGTTGTCATATTGTATTCATTTCTATGCTTGGGGTGTTTAGAGTTATTTAGCGTAGCATATGCTTACGTTTTCGTATTTTTCATTCATGCTCTCTCTTGGATTTCAGCTTCATACCACAGAGAGCCAAAAAGGAAATGGCCGCTCTCATGGAGAGTTGAGTTGTCTAGGAGAATTACCTAAAACTGAGATATCCAAAAGCATGGCAAAACTTGGAATTAGAACAATCTACCCCCGTGGACAAAATAAAGAGTTCGGTTCGAAATTCCAACGTATATCACCTGAATAAGGTCGGGACGTAAAACTGCCGGAACGTCGTAAATATGGCAGTAAAGACGAGGACAATATAATGTTACAATACCTCATCTCAGAAATATGGATAAAGAAAAGAGTACTGAACTGTTACGTCGTACATGGTAGTGAAAGCTAGACAATCTCTTCACAGATGAAGAAGACAGTTGAGGAAAGGGAAATGATTCTACAGAAGGACGTGGAGAATACAATGAATCAGACATGTGAGCAACGACGAAGTTTTAGAAAAAAAGACGCGAAATGAACAAATTGACTTGTAATACGAGCTCTGGTACAAATGGCCTTTATTTTTTTTAAAGTTGTGTGAAATTCTTCACAATTTTCAATAATTTTTTCATTAATATTTTATCAGTTTATCTGTGCTGTTATTATCATCACAAATTATCGATTATTCATACGAATGTTAAAGGAATCAAAATGAAAACAGAATAAATTCCATCGTATAATGATGGACAGTGGAAAACAACACATGGCCTAACTAGAGAACGGAATGCGGAACAATGTTTAGGGGAGATAACAAAAAGATAAATTTTATTAAGAAGTACAAGGTAGAGGAAATCGTGGAGAGACATGTTCGCTAAAGCCATGTAGGGACACAGAACACGGGAGAGTTGGCAATGAACATGTATAACTTTAAGGTAGAACATAAGGTAAAAAAGTTTAAATTTAATTCTCAGGGAATATTATATTTGTTAGAAAATTCTTGATATGAGACATGTCCCTATGAGATGAGCATTACAATATTTTGTTATGCTGCGGACATTTCGTTCTGAATCTGAAATAGAATTCTATTTCCAATTCGATTAAAAATCCTTTAGATTAACAGGAGCACGAGACGAATTTATCTGGAACGACATTTTTCTGAAATCGATTAGGGTTATTCGTTTTGAATACGTGAAATGTGAGAAAACTTCTAGAAACAAGACAAACTAAAAAAGACACTAACTGCTAATATATATATATATATATATATATATATATATATATATATATATATATATATATATATATATATATATTATTTACAATAACAGCCACACTTTTTCAAGGCCCACTGGGCACTCGAGGTTGAGGTGACGTTAGGAGGCAATTTGTGAATATAGAGGTGGAAGATAACTGTTTACTTTTGAATAGACTAGGGTTGTAATGATAGAGAAAACATCCTCATGGGAGCTATTTTCACGGAGTAGTGGTTGGCAGGAAGAATCTGTTCGAGGGAACTTACTTCTCACCGATGGAATACAGAGGAATGTGGATGATTTGCTACAATGTCGTCAAGGTTTGAATTGGCGGGACCCTGTAATGTCGTTTGTCCGATCAATTTCCTTAGAATTAACGATAAAATAGAGAGTCTTTCCGCCCCACAACACCGTGAGAGAGAAGTCTGAGTTAGAAAATATGTATTATATATACATAATATATATATATATATATATATATATATATATATATATATATATATATATATATATATATCTATATATAATAGTATAATCTTTGATATATACACATGAGTTTTCTCCAATCATAAGCGTATTGCCATACCCAGTAAGAATATATAAACGAGTGAGTGAAACAAGATATTGTTAACTTAGATATGAGAAAATCAAATTCGAAATTGCACAAACATTTGGCAAGAAAAAATAGATATTGAAACATTGGCAAGTTAAGGGGAAGGAATATAATTTCAAAGAACATCTGTGAAAAAAAAGAAGGTGATAATCAATAAGACTTTTAAGAAACATTTGTTATGAAAAGTTCATAGGCTGACTACGATGGATTGATGAAAGATCTTTGAAATATACATGCCTTAATTTCAACTCTTTTTATTGAAAACTGCATTGTTTCTTTCACGGTAAACTGACATCTAACTTTTCAATGATGATTTAACACGATATAGTAGCGACTTCTCTTGAAAATAGACAAAATTTGGCATCGGTGTGTTGTCAAGTACCTGCAGAAATAGGGTTTAGATTTCCTGGGCGTTTCGTCTTGATAGCCTTTCGTAACTTTTTTTTTAAGCATTTCACCCCAAGCAAGGCGGGAAGTCACTTGGACGCAAGGGGTTACAGAAAATTTAGAGCAAGATCAGATAGGAGTGATAGAAGAAAGGATGAGGGTAGTGGATAGATTAAGACAACTGGAGATGTCGATTGACATTACACTTGAATAGCTGGAGATTATAGCTCACAGGGAAACAAGAGAAGGGAAGGGAGTTCCACAGGCGAGAGGTGAGAGACATGAAGCTATTGTAGAAGAGACGGCTACATTTAGGAGTTTCGACAGTGAAGGGGTAAGAGCGGGATGCCAGGCTCGTAGGGCGCTTGAACTCATGACGTCTGGGAACCAGCGAATGCAGCTCCTCGGAGCAATTTCCATGAAAGTATTTGTAGAACAGACAGAGGGAGGCGACGGCGCGTCTGTGAGAAAGTGACTGTAGACAAGACGCCAGGGCAGGGCCAACTACATTGCATATCCGCCTCTGGACTGCCTCAGTATGTTGGCAGAGTACTCTCCCTTGATGATGTGATCTTTTTGAGCATAGTAAATAAACACAGTGCATTTTGCATCCCAAAAGTCTGAGACTATCACCTTCTCTGAATACGAAACAAGCTTGGCTATTTGGAACATGTAATGTGTGTTATTTCAACTGCATGGATTGTCGCTTTGACTCAAAATGATAACTCAGCACACATCCTGGGTTAGGAAACTTTCAAGAAAGCAGGTTGGATCTGCCACAAACAGTGATAGATTTTCCCGTGATGCAATCAGACTGGTGCACTTTTGCTCAGGTTTCAGGTGCCCCACCACTTGAACAGAAGCCATCGTCATTGTGCAGAATATTCTAATCTCTCTCACGGGATATGCTAATAGCATTGCCTATTTGATTTATAGTCAGTCGCCTGTCATCCATCGATATGTGGTGGACATATTGTTTTACTCGATGGTGGCAATTACAGGAGATCCAGATCTTACGTCATCTTCCAAACTATCCCTTCCTTTTTTAACTTTACATTACCACATTTTCACTGTTGATAAAGCTGAGAGAACATCTAATATGGCAACCGTCATGAATGTCCATTGTACCAAGAGGGACCAAATCTGCAGAGAATATGTCACCTCATCGATGATAACTCACCGGTCCACCATTACCATCTCTCGTGCCTCACTCTTGTCCGGCCTTTTTAAACTTTTCTATCCACTCATACACACTTCTACGCGGTATTGCATTGTCGCTGTATTGTGTTAAAACCCTCCTGGCACACCTACCGACTAAAGAAATCGGATCACCGCTCTTGATTCCACTTTAGTGCAGACTGCTAGCGGAAGGGTCATGTTTATACTGCACCAGCAGACAGAAAACTGACGAGATCAAGTTCAAACTTCGATTACGTAAACACAGTATCACCACATATAAGCACGCATGCGCAGAGGTCTACGTCACAAATCTAATGATGTGTAATGGCGAAAGAGCTGATAATTTTTTACTTACTCGCATACAAAATGAAGAGCATTATCTTTCATCTTCGGTGTAATGTACCTAGCTTTTACCCACCTCGAAAAAAGGAGGGAAAAGGTTTTACAAAAATAGAAGTGTTTGAAATATCAGAATGTAATTCTTTGCATTAGCACTTTTCGAATAGCAAGGATTTAATGCTTATTTTGGAGAATGTTTGTCAATGCATGGAAGGAAAAAAGCATTGCACGGAGCATTTGTACAAGAAACCCAAAAGTTGACAAATCCACAATCATGGAGGTGGATTAATAACGCATACTTGAAGAAGGAAAACGGACGTATGATCCATTAATATCTAGAATAGGATTTAAGAAAAAAATTTGTCACATGTTCTAATGGTAGAGTAGCTGATTAACCCATGTACAGGAAAACTACACAAGGTATCTGTGGATATACTCAGTTGGCATAAAAATGTCCAGTTGTATAAACATTCATTCCTGTCAGTAGTCCAGTATTAAATGAAGCTCCTCTGGAATACGATCAACTTCACTGAAGAAGTTGAAGAAAAGACTCGCCTTAATATCACACTTGTGTACAAAAGCAGCGCTGAGTAGATCCTTACACACTTTACAGTACCTTGGAAAAAAAAAAGATCATCGTGGTGGGAAAACAAGTGAATATCTACAGCAAATTAGAGAAAGTTGTAGCTTTTTGGTTGCAGTACTCGTATACTTGGGTGTATCTGACATCGTAAGTACTTGGGTGTGTTTGGAATCATAGGGAGCCCATACGTGGCAGTACTACTTGGTACTATGATATAATCATCACCTGACAAAACATCTGTGAGACGCAGAGGATATCAAATGAAATACTGTTACTTGACCTTACCCATAATAACATAATGGACTATTCCATACGTAATAAATACTGCGCCTCAAGAGGAAGCAGGAAGTTCCGTCTGAAGTCTGGAGTTCCGTCTGAAGTCTGAGTTCAGTCTGGAGTTAAGTCCTTCAGGAGTCTGTCAGTCAGTCAATGCGAGTCAGAGACAGTCCGAAACAGAGTCGCGTTCAGACAATTACTACTAAACCTGATTGTTCGTACTAACACTTTTCTACCTCTGTGCATATATTCCTGTTTGTAATATATCTGTGTTATTCCATATACGTGTTCGAGTTCTTCTTTATTGGTTCTACCTTGGACTATCATCGTGGTAGAAGGAACCGGACCATAACAAATACACTATTAAAATAGTTAATTTAATACTAAAATTAAAACGAATTTAATAATTAAGATTGTTTTTTACCGTTGAAATAAAATTGTATATTGGGAAAAAGAAAATAAAACCCAGTAGTGAATCGTTTCAGAAATCTGCTTAGCAAATATTCTGCAAAACATCTTATCAGCGGTCGCGCCACTTAATGGTTAACACCCATAAGGTACGAGCACTAAACGTAAACTGCGCCAATGACAATAATGATAATATTAAGTTCATTGGGAATTGTAGATACTGCGAGACATGAATAATGGAGTTTTCTTGTGTTAGTTATCGCATTTTGAACGAAGCGAAAACACTAGATAAGAGAGTGGATGAATTAACGTTTCATGGAAGAAACGAAAAAGTCCAGATGCGAAAATAGATAGAAGAATTTGGAAATTTGAAGAAACTTAATGTCTCTTAATCACCTAATATCTAGTGGGGAATTTCAGATACATGAAAAAAAAATATAAAGAAATGAAAAAAAAAACCGCACCAGCATTATCTTCACAACTTCAATAATAATAATAAAGCCGAAAAGTATTCGCAAAAAAAAAAAAAAAAAAAAAAGTTTCTGAAATGAACGAATCCTGACCATAATAAAAGAAGCAAAAACAGAAGAAATCATAATCTCGAGCATAGTTTGCCTTACGACATGATAAGCCATCCCTGGATAATAGAAAGGTCGAAGATGCAGAAAATGTCAAGATAAGTAGTAAATATCCCAATGAGAGCAATGGCAAATTGGAAAACGGTTTTAACTGAAAGCGGACAATACATAACGGAGGTTAAAATAACAAGACACATCTTACAATGAGAGGCACTATCCCCAAAACTATTCCTCAGAACGATGATACTGATGAACCATATTATTAAAGGAATGCAAACAAAGTTACAGATATAAAAAGTAGAGATGAAAGGTGAATCACATCATGTACATGGATGACCTTAAAAGTTTTGCCGAAAAGAAAAAAGGAAATTGAAAGTCTCAGATAAAAGGTCAAGATATAGGAATGGAATTTGGTATTTTATAAATTCAGGTAATGATCAAAGAAAAAAGATAACACAAGAAACTGAACAGTCCAAACAAGATATTATGAGGAAGCCCAACAAAAAGGATGGCTACAAATATCAAAGCATTTTGGAAGGAGGTCAAATAAGTGACGTTGAAAGAAGTATCCTCAAAGAATAGAACTGAAGAAGAAATATGAAATAAGCGTCTGTAGCAGAAATATTCGAAAATATATAACTAGTCCGTTTTTGGTGAAAAGTCAGAGACATAAACAAAAAAGAAAGAAAAACGATGACATTATATGAAGCGTTTTTTTTTTATTATTATTACACCCCAAGCAAATAATAAAAGACACAAGAGATTGCTGAGAAAAAAAAAATCTGAGAAAATTTTTTTGGTGGAAAAAGGACGAGAAAACTGGATCCTAAAAGATAGATGATGACAGTTGTGATTAAATTTAAATTTTGGAAGATTTTAGTTAACAGGAAATTAATAGAATGATATGAGGATAAACTGGTAATACAGACCATTTCAATAGCAGAATGATGAAAGCTTCTTACCAGTGTGGTATTGTGCCTAAATTTGTGAAGTCGATGTGCCAAAAAGAAAATAGTCAATTAAATCTGCCCGGAAGATGATGCCGAGACGCATCTAAAAGTAAAGGAGGAAGAAAAATACAATTCAGTATTGAGAGTTCTTTGACTCTACAATCAAGACAATTGAAAAATGCACAACACAACATGGCAAAATATTACCATATGCCAAAATCTTCGCTAAAGTGCACATACATTTTATCATATATACAAGAATACTGATAGCAAAAAAAACATATTTATAAATTTATATTACACAGACACTTAAGGATCTTCATTGAATGACCAGATAACATTTCACATGGATATTACTATATTAAAAGAAACCTGCAGTGTGAAATTGAGTTTTTCTTAAAAGCAGACAAGGAAAATCTTATCTGAACAAACTATACAAATTTAACTTAGCGAAAAGTCATATAAACTATGGGAAAGTAAATGAGAGAGTGAATTAAATACGAAATATACGTTGTAAGTTATACTCGAAAAAAAGAAAGACAATAATACATATGAGTAAGGGAAGTATACGTTGTTTAAAATTAATGTATTTTGGATATACAAAAAAATGATACATGAACGTAAATGAATTCAAACAAAAAAAACAAAAGTTTGACAATAATACATATGAGTCATTTTATTTCAAAGGAAGGAAGTTTCCGACCTATAAAGAGAAACTGTTTAAAATTAATGTATTTTAATAGATATACAAAAAAATGTCTACATGTCTGAACGGTATAAGATCCTTCATTAAAAAACAACTAAATGAAGATATTCAATACGAATGATTCAAAGTACGGCCAATATCACATCCTAATTGCAGTTGTTCCTATGTCCACACAGACCCGGTGTTGTAGCACATCTTAGGGTCTCAGCTATGGTTAAATAGTGAACACTCAAACGAAAACAAATCACTATGAAATTATAAAAAATACCCGTAATATATTTTCATATAAAAAATTACCAGCAATACACATTAAAGAAGACGTTTAGAAATTCATTTTATAGTAGAATTACGAACAATAGCATAGCAAAATGACCAAAATGCAATTCATCTGACTTTAAAGTATTTAGCATTTTTGAAACCATTTTATATTTAGATTACGCCATTCCTGTCGATTAATATGCCGCCAAACAAAATCAACCAACGGACAAATTTACATTTAGATTAAGATATTCTGAAAGAAATTTTTTTATCTATCTCTCTTGAAATATATATATATATATATATAGTACATAGAATGAACGAACAGACAGGCAAACCCTCATTTAATTTAGCATTTTTCTATTTTATAGCCAATTCCATTAAAATTAAGAATTTGCATATTTTTTTTTTTTTATATCATCTATGGATACATAGAACGGACAGTCAGACATGTTATATTTGAACATTCGACTTAAAAATATTGTAATTCGAAAAATATTTAGAGTATTTACAAAATGCTGCACCGTGAATTCTGTGAATGACAGAAACGATGACATTCTTTTTAGAGGAGGAGAAGCTGATTCTGAACAAAGATGTTTTTATCATTTCACCCAAATCAAGGCGATAATGGATGCAGTTGGATTAAGGTTAGGGAAGAGAAGTTAGGAAAGGGCAATAAAGGAAAATGATTTAGTAAGAAGGAAGATGGGGATTAACGTTAATTTCTTTTGAAGATTGTAGGTAGCAGGGAAGGAAGAAACCAGAAAAGAAGTTCCACAACCGTGAAGTGCGGGATAAAACTGTTAGAATAGATAGGGGTATTGCATCTAGCTAGTTGAACAGTAAAGCGGTGAAATCTAGTCGCCAATCTAGTAGCACGCTTATATTCGTGCGGTCTAGACACTAAATCATCGGGAATGTCGCCATGAAATTATTTGTAGAATGGAAAGAGGGAAGCTACGTTTCATAAGTGATATAGTGAAGTCGAGATGACAAATGAGGTTCGATTACATCGCAGATCTTTCTTTTAATTTTGTTAAGGATCTTGCGATATACAGCAGGTGCACCAATACAGATATGCCAACACTTTCCAATGCATAGAGGAATGGTATCTTTATAAATGTGCAAGATGCATTTTGACGTGATAAAAAATTCTGGCACGACACATGGAATAAACATTCTTGGCAGTAGACCTAAGATTTGATTCATTAAGGTCACTGAACTTTGTGTCAGAAAAGAAAACATTCACTACACTGACAATATATACGAAAGAGTCATGACATTTGACAAGAAAACAAGTTAAAATATCTTTAATATATCGGAGAATAATCTTATTAAAATATATATGTTACACATTAGTTAGATTTGGCCATTGATAAAAAATAATCTCATTAATCCCATACGACATACGGCGAAAAAATTGCCGGAAATATAATATTAATTAATGCTCATGTATAATAAGTACCTTTAATATTTAGGTTTTAATATCTGAGAAGAGATTATTAGGCAAAAAGAATTATAATATTAAAAATAATGTAATATTATGAAATAGATTTACTATAACTTAATCTCCAGTGTAAAATACAGTTAATATACGTGTGTGTGCACAGAGTGGATGAATTACTATAATAAAATTATTGAAGAACATGGTATATTTCGTAGGGTTTACCGTCTCGCGGTCTTTAACCAGCATTAGCATACACTTATTGTAAACATATATAAAAACCTCCTTCTGAACTTCCCGTCCAGAGGAACCTGTCTAGGTATCACACTTCTTCACTATATGATACCTGACGCGAGTTGGTAATATACAGCACTCGAAAACTTCTAACAGCTGAAGCAACTAAAATAGATAGCATGTAACTAGAAGGGAAAATAATGATACAATGAAGTTTTTGACATTGCACACGGGAAAAAGTTAGAAATGAAAAACCCATCAATATCAGAAAGGGTGATGATAATCTATTTTCATTAAAGACTGTTTTATAACTAAATATATCTATCTATCTATCTATCTATCTATATATATATATATATATATATATATGTGTGTGTGTGTGTGTGTGTGTGTGTGTGTGTGTGTGTGTGTGTGTGTGTTTTAAGCGTTTCACCCCAAGCAAGGCGGGAAGCCACTAGGACGCAAGGGGTTATAGAAGATTTGGAGCAAGATCAGATAGGAGTGATAGAGGAAAGGATGAGGAGAAGGATAGTGGATAGATCAAGGAAAATGGAGATGTCGATTGACATTATATTTCAATAGTTGGAGATTATAGCTCTCAAGGAAACTGGAATAGGGAAGGGAGTTTCACAGGCGAGAGGTGCGAGACATGAAGCTATTGGAGTAGAAGAGACGGCTACATTTAGTAGTTTCGACAGTGAAAGGGTGAGAGCGGGATGCCAGTCTCGTAGGGCGCTTGAACTCATGAAGTCTGGGAACCAGCGAATGCAGCTCCTCGGAGCAATAACCATGAAAGTATTTGTAAAAAAAGACAGAGAGAGGTGACAGCGCGTCTGTGGGAGAGCGACTGTAGACGAGATGCCAGAACAGGGCCAATTATATTGCATATCCGCCTATGGAGCTTATCAAGAATCCTGAGGCAAACAAAAGGGTTTCCAGACCTCATATGGCAGCAATACTCCATGCAAGGGCGAATTGTTGATTTGAAGATCTGAGGATCGATTCCGCGGAGAAAAATTTCCTGGCGCAGCACAGAGAGCCAACTTTCCTTGCAGTGGACGAAGCAATTTGTTCCATCTCAGGTCAGCAGTCAGCGTGAGACCGAGCAGCCGCAGAGAGGTGCTCTCGAAAAGTTGAGCGTCAGACATTCTAATAGATGGCAGGGAAGGATCTCTGTGATGATTAATAGAGAGCAGTTTTGTTTTTGAGGCATTAAAGTTGACCAGCCAATTCCTGCCGCAGTTCACAACCGATTGGAGGTCCTTTTCGAGACGCACGGCCAGGTTAGTTTTGTCAGCGACACTAGATTTGTTTTTGAGGCAGGAATAAATTGTGGTGTCATCCGCGTAGATGCCAACTTGGGAATTTATGGCGTCAGGAAGGTCATTTATGTAGAGAAGGAATAGAGTTGTATAGCTTGTGCACCGAACCATATGTTCCAGCAATAATATCAAAATGGACATATAGGAAAGAAAGAGTACGTTTATAATAGTTTATAGAGGGGCAGTTAAGAATTATTCGACTGTGATGAAAGGACTGCAAGTTATTATTACGTTGAAATTATGTTATGTTATTTAATAACCATAGAAGGATTATCCGAGTAGCAGTGATTAAAAGAAAAGTAAATTATAGCAAATGAAATATGAAAGTATAATATTAATTTCCAGTGTCTCATCTAACAATTCTACATAATATTAAATAAGCAATTTATCCAGAAGTATATATTTTGTTACGTACATAATTTCCATCAGAATATATTCATATGATACTAAAGTTAATGAAAATTAATTAAATCCCGTTCCATCAGCGGGCAGAATGTATACACACAGGTTCAATGTTGCATCGGAATAACGAAAGCATCCATGCAGAATTACGAAAAATATCAAACGATAGCAAATTATCTTTAGGGGAAAAAAGTAGTGTTACACCACTGTATTATACTTGTTATCCTGTATAGCATGAATTCAGGGAAATGTATCACAAATAAAAAAAAAATGAGACGCCGTGAGAGGAATTAGGTTCTACATAAGAATGCTAAAAATACCATAGACAGAACAGGCGAGAAACATGGAATTGTTAAGAACATGCGAACTTACAACTAGAAAAGGACAGTTGCAAATTCTAAAACACATCACAAGGAACGTTTTGGAAAAAAAATTACAACTCAGATGACATAGTGAAAGAAAAGGACAGAGATTAAGAGCACGTAACGTATCTAATGCCATTACTTTGCAGAATTTCAGAGAGAGATTTTAACGAATCAAACTTTGTATAGAGAAAAAACGGACAATATTGTGCCAATTGGATAATGGCGTTGGTTGGATCCACTGACAGGACCCAAAGAGTGTGAGTTCAATACCCGGTTAAGGCAGTGGAGAATTTGGAGAAGGGAATTAACAGGAAATAAGTGATAACTGACATCCATTAAACATGACACGTGGAACTCGAACAGTCTCCCGCAGTGAACGAAGTCAAGGGTTCAGTCCGACATTCTAACCACCTGAAGAAGGCTAGATCGTACAACGACCGAAACGTTGTAATAAATATGGCGACAAAGATGAGAACAATAGTCCGAATAATGTAAATAGTGTACATAATACCTCATCTCAGAAATATAGACAGGCTTCCAAATAGTTTGGTCATCCCATATTTACTCCCAATGTTTTGGTCAAATCAGTGCCGTACGATGGGATCTTCTTCTGTTGGTAACGGTAATATTAGTGTCCATATAAGGAAGCATTCATTGACTGCGCAGGCTATTACTACCGTCGGTAGAAATTTATCAATTCTTTATCTTAAACCGATTTTCCGGAAAATATATTTCTCAAGTCCTGTCGCTGTCATCGCGCTTCCTAGTATTAATGATGGTTTCTCTCCTAACCTATTATTTAAAGTAGTGTGGAATAGTAACATATTGATAATGTTTTTATTTTATTTTAAGAATTACATGTGCTACCCATTGGAGTTATCGTTGCTGTTGATCGTCCTCAAGTGACGTGGTTTCTCTTATTTGTTACAGATCTTTCTTTGTGATTCTGTAGTGTCAGTACTCAATACTCAAAGAACAATAGTCATCGTTCATTGAATGTCATTTCAACCAGACATCTTAAAAAACATTTGCATACAGCTGACAATTGAATTATTCCTGAACGAGTTCGCTGCCATCCATGACATCAATATGAATGTCTGGATCTAACGAGGCTATTTAAGAACATGACACGAATACAATAATCACTCTTTCATCGTTTACTAAAACAGAATTCACCCTATATTTGTGACTGGCTACAAATGTATCCTTATAAGGAAACGGCTGATTACCATTTTATTCACATTCACTTTTGTAAATTAAGATTTACCTGGCGATTTAGGAGTAAATGCTGTTATTTTGATAACGTTATGTTCCAAGTAATGTTTTACCAGGTTTTCCTGGTAAAAATTAAGTTCATACATATTTAAATGTCTTTTCAATCCATGTGAAATCAACAACAACATTGTGTTTCCCTGACTTTCTTTTAATAATGAGTCGTCATCGTGTATAAGAAAAAAAAATAAAAATAAAAAACTCATTTTTTCCCGATAAGGCAATAGTTATTATGTGAGACTAGTTTTTCAACCAAACCATTAATTATTATCTTTTATCAAATTGCGCGTTGATGAAAGAGGAAAAGATGTTGTATAAAAGAAACTCTTACCAAATATCCTACATGAACAAAATACACTTGCGTTGATTGATTAACCGATTGAACCGATATATACCAAAGAAATTTGGGTGAGAACTGGCAGAATCCCAAATACTTCAAGTATGTTTGTTCGTTAATATCGGTATAACCTCAAAGACACTAGTGAAAACTTTTTTTCCTATAAAATGCATAATAGAACGTAGTCTAGATATTTAACAGAAACATCTTATAAATCATGTAATTAGATTGAATTAATCAAGAAATGTCTTTGAGCTCGGGAATTTAAAAATATATTTGCCTGCTATCGGCTTTTATAAACCATTATCCTCAAATATTTTCTTTTTGTTCTAAGTCTTAATTCGCTTTCTTATATCTCGTCTTTTTGGTTTTGTTAAGTATCATCTGTTCACGCGTCGGCACTTGATGATCTACCGTTTATTTATTTATTCTTAACTTATGGAATGTATTTATCTTGTCTTAAATTTGGTAAAATGTTCATGTTGTACGTTTTGTGATTCTAGTATTCTAATTTTATGATTCTTGCATCCAATATTGAGGAGATCGGTTAGCGAGGGATAGACATGTCTGAATACGTTTCAACACAGAAATGGGGAGAGGACTGGTCAGGTTCTCAACCATACAACCATCCTGCGACAAAATCTATTCAGTGGCATGGTGACGATAAACTTTTTCATATTCAAAAAGTGACTATAGTTTATCGATAATTATTGAAAGATTGCAATGATTCTCTTTTTCTATAAACCCACCTGTGTCATCTAAATCGACAGCCTTAACTCGTTTATGTTAGCCCGTGATGCAAAATCGTCTCCCTTTCATTGGTAAAAATAGACGTTACACTGACCGGAATATAAACGTATGAATAAAAAGAAAATTCTATACAGAAACATTCTTTTTCGGGACATCTTGTTTTTGTGGAACCGATTACTTGCAGTATGTTTTCCCAAATTGATACAATCTTGACCTCTTCAAATCTAGGGTTAATAGTTTTTTTCCTACATAAACTTATGAACTGCCTTTTCTTACGCCCACACAACACCACAGTGTAAACCTTTATCTTGAGTGGATCTTGGGCCTTGTATCGGGTGAACATTAGTATAAAAATACCCAAGAAACAAAATAAATATATATGACCAAGGAAGTTAAGAATGTTAGAAAATGCTATAGATTCAGAAATATCAAATAACACCTTTTTCTTCCTGTCACGATAGCTAAGATTTCTGCTATTATATGGATTTCAATGAAAATGCATATTCTTGTGGCGTTTCGTATCATTATAAGAATCCAGATTTTCATCATCCTGAACGTTTATTGCAATCATATTACTCTTCCTTGTCAGTAAAACTCGGTAAGCACGTTATCTTTCGTGAAAGCATTCATATAATTTGAGTCTAGAACAAAGAAAGTATAGTCTTCGAAAGACAGGGATTGTCTCGATATCGGAAGTTGTTGAGACACGTCGATTAAATGTACAAGTTTGAGAATTTTCCCTCGAAAAATACCTTCGAGTCAAGAATATATAATCATGCTATCATAGGTCCTGAGTATTATTCATTTAAAATGAGCTGAAGATTCCAGATTTGCGCTGAATTAATCAAAGGAAAAAAGCTAATGTCTCTTCATCCATAAGGGAATGAATGATTCGTATAAATGTTGGTGTAATTATTTTTTTAATCTTTTCACTCTAAGAAAGGCATTAACGTCCCTAAGTGGCAAGGGTTATGAGTGTGAAAGAATGTGAGAAAAAGTAATCATTATTAAGGAGAGAGAATAATAAAACGCCTGGAATTAAGAATACAAAATATAAAGATGGATATTGTATTTAAATTTTGAAGATTTATCCTGACTGGAAATCAAGAAGCTGGAAAAAATTAAAACAAGTGAGTAGACTGAAAGAAGAAACTGTTAGCATAGAACTTTCGGTTGCATCTATTTCAACTGTAAAACATTGAAACTTAGATGTCAATCTAGTACCGCGCTTAAATTCATAAAGTTCATACCTCATCAGAAAAGTAACTATTTAAATATTTAGAGAAAGCAAAAGGAAGTGACTGAAACTGAAGTTCCAAGCGAGGATCTATAATATTGCAGATTCATATTAATTTAAAGAAGTTTCTGATTTATTTGTCTGTTTTTGGTTTTCTCGAATTCATTAATTAGTGATTACCATTTTCCACAAATCTTACATAAACGTATTTGAGATTCTGGAATAAAAATTTTAATAAAATGCAGAGAGAAATCCAGAAAAGAGACTCGCTTTAATTTGTCAATTTTTCTGTTTCCTCGCTTATATATATTTAAATCTTTTTTTATTACGTTCTTAAGAAAGATTATACAAAACGACAGAAACAATATTATTTAAAACAAAACAAAATCGCTCAGTACCAATCAAAAATGTGTCAGATGAAGTGTTTGAAATACAAAATGATGAAATAAAGTTTGGCGATTGTAAAACTAACACTGCACATCGAATGCAAAAGACAGAAATACGCTAGTGCTTAACCTAATTGACAATTTCAAGCAAATGTAAAATCTTGTGCAAATTAATTGAAACAATTGCTTCAGTTTCCTTTCTTACACCATACGGTCAATTTTAGACCCACTGGAGTACAGGGTGTGATCGACTTATATTATTCCTCGGATTAGGTCATTTGCAGTGGTGTGCAGTAATATGAATTTATTTTCTGGATGTATGATGAAATTTGTTTGGCCTTGAAAAATATTGCGTCATCCGTGATTGCATCAGATTTTCATCATGCTCAGATATTAGACGATTAGTTGTCCTACTATCTGCATTGGATGTTACTCCAAGGGAGCGTACGGAAATTGTAACGCTGCGCGAACACTCTGGCAAGCCTTACCAGTGAGAAAACCAAAGTACTATAGACTGGTCCGGAAACTCTCCTGATTTAAATCCACTCGAGTATATGTTGTTAATCTGCGCGGCAAGACTTCGGGAAATGGACATACGAAGTACTGAAATGAGTACCGGGTCATGTTTCATTGGAAAAAAATGTTAAAAAGTAAATAATAAACGGAAGTTTTGTTTCAATTAATTTGCACAAGGGTGTAGGTGCAATAACCTCAAAGCAAATAGGATGTCAGCTTTGAGGAAGATATGCTAAAAGCAATAAAAAACAGGAAGCTGTGGAGAAAAATAATCGATCACTTCTTGGATGGGCATGACATACAAAGAGACCGGACAAGAGAGAGATAGAAAAAATGGGAATGAGAGTATGTGAGTGTGGGTGAGTGAGAGAGAGAGTGTGAGTGAGTGAGTGAACTTTAATTGTCTTATATTATTCCTCATGCAAACCATCCATTTTTGATGATATAAAGATGATTTTGTTTTTTATTTCTCTCAGATTTGTTTTGTGCCCTTTCAAAACACAAGCTTTCGCGTTACTCCACAGCTCATTTTTCATTGTTATTTGCTGATTAACATGACGTCTTGCGAATTTACAGGAGTAGATTCAACGATTTCGTTTTCTTCATCATGGTTTTTGAGTTCAGAATTGTCCTTCTCCTAGCAGGGCAGCCATCCAAAGGTAAATTCTATTAAAGATTTTAAGAAAAATAAAATGAAAAACAGAAGCAAAACGACTTAAAGAAAACAACGATAAGAATATACGATATACTCATCACTTTTTAATTCATTTTCTGTCAATAATCTTTTAAATCATGAATTTAACATGCACACAAATCTCAAAGTCCATTTAAATACTTATTTTGTAGCTTTCAGAACAGCATGAATGGAAGCTATGAGATTTTTACGGATGATGAGTTAAAGTGAAATGCCTGCATTAATTTAAACATTCGAAAATATACGCCAAATTTATAAACAACATTTTTTAAATATTTTTAACATAAGATTTAAATGGTCTGTTTTCGATTCAAGAGCCTGTTTGACACACTTCCAAAAAATAACCAAACATCAAGATTGTGTTAAGTTTTCTCTTAAAGTAAATTCTCAAATAAAAACCAAAATTGTATTTGAAAACAGCACCAAGTCCATATATTATATTTTCTTTCAAATTAGTTTTGTTTACAGCGAGTAAAAAACTAACATTTACAAATCTAATAACGAACTACCGTTGAGCAGCAGTAGATTGAAATTCTAACAGAACAATATAAGTTCATAGTGTTGAGAATTCCGTTCATTTGCTTATCTTGAAAGATTGAGCCAATGACTGGTTCCTACAGGTTAATGGCTACCCACGTGATTCCCTGAACGATTTATGACAATATTTTTAAATTATATTTCCCAGAACTGTCTCACCTTTAATTCGTTCGCGTTAGCATTTGCCGTATTGGTTTCATAGTTACAAGAAACGCGTGTGTACATCAGGAATAAGGGAAGGAATTAATACAGAATCTGGTTTGCTATCCTGCTCATTTACAAAAAAAAAACTATTTGTCGGTGAATATTTACCGTAATGCAGCAGTGCTGGCATTGCATCTTGGTTTCATTCACTTTTCCACTTTCTTTTTTTTCATAAATATTTTCCTCGCATTTTCTCTAATCGCTTCTCCATTTTGGTACCTCAGCTGCGTAAACAAATGTAGATTGGATACCAGGACTCATCGTTTTTCTTTTGAAACAAATGTAACCGTGTGTTCTCTTCTGATAGTTTCTGAAGAATTTTCTTCTAATTTCATGATTCCCTGCCTCCTTCGATCTTCACACATATAAATGCAACACTAATCGCCATCTTTTCACTTCCTGAAACCAATTCTATTATTTCTCTTTCTCCTCATTAACGTCTGATTCTCGTCTACTCCAAGGAACACCTTGCGTCTTTGTGGCATTATTACATTTTTTGAGCTGAAGCGTTAAAAGAAAATATAGAGGTTGTTCCCGCCAAAATAGGCACAATTTCACAGGTCAATAATATAGGCAATTCTTTTTTAAAATAACCTCAAATTTTTACAGACTGTATTGAAACAGATCAACATTTTATATTTAATGTTCATATTTGTTATCTTAATGAAAATCTGCCAAAGAGATGGATCGGGCGTGGTGGAGATGAAGACAGTTTTCTAATGGCAACCGCGGTCACCGGAACTGTCTCCATGTGATTTCTTTTTATGGGGATATGTGAAGGGACTGGTCAATGCCACCACCCTCTTCCTGTTAGCATTACTGAACTCAAGAAGACAATTATTTCCACACTAGATAATGTTACCGGAGTCATGTTACAGCGCGTTTGGCAAGAGCTTAACTACCGACTTGGTGTGTGCCCTGTCACAGTGGGTGCATATATTGAACTCTTAGGAAATCTGTCCCATAAGAAACTTACGATATTCAACACCTAAATTGTTCAATTTCATTGCGATAGACTCAGTAGTTTTCAAGATAATTGCTCTTAAATGATTTCCACAAAAACTTTTTTTTGGGACACCCTATATTTTAGATTGAATCTTGTCTCAAATATAACATATTCGGGTTGATGAAATTTTATTTTTCGTCAGTGTATATGAATTTTTGACAAAAACAGACAAGATATTGTTAAAGTTTTAATGCGCCCTTCAGGTCGATTTAGAGAGACAATAAGGATGAATATATTGTCATGTCCCAAACGACTTAGCTTTGTGTCATGTGTCGAAAAAGACATTTCCAATATCTATAAATTATACCTAACATAATGTAAAATTCCAGAAATATCTTATTGTAATCTGACTAATGGGACCAAGTAAAATAAAGATATTTATGACTTGTAGGCCAAAGTGTTAAAAATGTTTGATGGACAAGTTCTTTGGAGGATTATAAAACCAGTAGTCCCTACTTTAGATTGAAACAATTTTTAGCATAATTTATAGCTTATTCCTTAACCTGGTATTGGTATAGGCGTACAATGTGGCTAAGAGTGTTGTAAATATCATGGCCGTATTCTACAGTGATTTTAAATACAACTAAAATATCCCAGAAATCGATTGATGATTCTAGATAGGAAACAGCTAAATGCCCCCTATTAAAATCTCTAGCACAATACACTATAGTATTTACTTTTGCCCTTGTGCCAGACTAATATCCTGATCTTTTTTGATTCATTATGTTAGATTTTTGTTGTACTAATATAATAATATTTTTGTATAAGTTCTGAAAATTACTCATTGTTTTAAATATTTCCACATATGATTTAACCATATTTGTTTATCACAATCAAATAAAAATAAAGAAGAAATACTAAAGGGAATATGAGAATTTGTTTGAGTTTGTAAATATTTCAGACTGTCAACAATCTGAAGAATAATAGAATATATTAATATTAATAAGGCCAATATTTTAAAAAGAGCTAAAGTCAATACTCTTACTTCTAGGCTTTGGTATTTTAATTATCTCTTTTCTCTTGAGACTACGATGCCATTGAAAGATACAGAGCGCTAGCGTAGTGTAAGGAGAAAAAAAAAACGATTTTCATGAAGATCAAATGTAAGTTAGATGATCTCAGAATTGCTAACTCATTTCATATATCTTATAAATCTAAGGTACTTTTACCTTATTTCAAGAACACGTCAATATACGAATACAGTAGAACCTCGTAGTACGTATACAACATTACACGATCAACTTGCTTCACGAGCTTCCATTCCTGAGCATTTTTGTATCGTAGGATATGTAAAAATTCGTAGTAAGACCAACCGTTATATACATGGAAAAGTCGATGAGCGAGTTAAAGCGAAGCATTGCCAGTTCATGTCATATATTTCTAAAAAACAACACGGTCAAAAGCAAGGTTAAGCCTCACTGTGAATGCCAGAACATATATTAATTATATTGGTGAAAACAATTCAAAGTACATGCCACAGATAACGTTACTTACTAATGCTATCGAGTGTCTCCCTTGTCCTTTAGTTACAGACTACCACCTCGCTCAATTCAAGAATTCACTTCGTAGCAGTAACATCTCGAACATTTTGTGAATTTTCTGTGAAACATGAATTTTTTTCAGATTTATTTAACCATGGATTTGAAGAATTTAAGTGTTAAAGATAAGGGTAATATGGAAAAAAAACTAATTATATTAGAAGTGAAGAATGAAATAATAGAAATATGAGAGAGGATTGCGTGTAGTGGACTTGGTAGGGCAATACGACTGAAAAATGTCAACGATCTGCAACATCCTGTAGCAGGCTGTCCTGGCAATGGACAAATATCCATGAGGAGATGGAAAGGCTGCTTCACCATCGGATTAACGAGAAGCAGCTCGCAGGCAATACTCTGACTGAGACAATTATTGTTGTACCCCTAGAAACAGAAATCGGGACCATCAACGCAAGTTTCCAGCAGAGGGGTTTAAGGCTAGTTCGACAATTTACGAAGCGAACTGGTCTGCACGGCCTCGTAAGACACAGTGAAGCAGCTAGTTCTGATAGAGATCAGATCGCTTATCACAAAGTAGGGATATGTCTCTCAACATGTGTTCAACTGCGATGAGACTGGGCTCTTTTGGAAGAAAATGCCAAGAAGAACATGCAACCCCGCCGAGAAGATGCTAGGCTACAAGCCTATGAAAGCTAACCTTCTGTGCTAATTTTAAGCGATGATCTGAAAATCAAGCACTTGTATGTGTATCATTCGGGCGTTCAAAACGAATAAGATCCATAAGAGCCAACTGCAGTTCATATGGAGGACTAACAGTTAGGCCTGAATTAAAAGTCAATATTTTGTCCAATGGATCATCGACGTTTTAGGCCGAC
>CAHIKZ030001668.1:9945000-10007500 GCA_903632075.3 Acanthosepion pharaonis | reverse complement strand
TATATATATACAAACCTGTTTTTCTATATCACAGCGCATCAGTGTGGCTAGCCATCCGATTGCTTCAAACCGGGTTCGAATCTCGACCGATTTGGCACCATTCAGAGACTCTACCTATTGGCACGGCAGAGAAATTAAATCTTTTAACATATCAGCAGCTAGAGCGCTCAATTCCTAACTGATGCGTTATAAGCAGGAGCAGCCAGTGTTTTAAAAATCCCTTTCCCCATTGTGCTCAATCGGCAAACGAGAGCAAGTCATCCACTCACACACGCACATACAAATACACACGCACACTCACACACACGTATATATATATATATATATATATATATATATATATATATATATATATATATATATATATATAGTGCTAATTATTTAAAATACAGTTTTTGAAGCCCAAATTTCTGGTTTTTCAGCAGTTGCTGATAAAGCGTTTAAGGCTTTGTGGTAGAGTGATCAATAGAGCTAGAGAGTTAATAGGAGTTCTTTTTTTTTACTTAACACATGTTTACTTTGGACATTTCTAGTCATATAAAGATAAGATATATAAGTATAATGTGCTTATACCTATATATGCACGAAGCTCTGATGTAAACATGAGTTAAGGGGAAAAAAAAACTTTTTCATATCAATTAATTATCTATCTATCTTAAAATACTCGAAGTTTTCTATATCAAAAACAAGGAATCAACACTCAACAAAATGTATTACGAGTGTGGCAGCAACGGGTTGAAGTGCATAAAATATTTAAACCATTTAGCATGGTCATTTTTGATCGGTTAAATTTAGTATGGGAAGGTTAAAGAGATATAAAATGATTCCAGGGAGTTCGGTTTTACATGTCATGCAAATTAGATATAGTTATTTCGCGTCTCGGGGAACTTGTTCCAAGTGTGGATGATAGAGCGACTACACTGACTAGTTAAAATGTACACGTCGACGAGTTTAATAATAGCTAGACAAGTTTAAAATCCCTTTTGTTGATCTCTTTCATCTCCGTACCCCCCAAAACATTTCGACACACGCCAGGAAGAAGAGGAACGAGGGAAGATTCAACGTTATTAAATCGACCCCATCAACTAAGAGACCCCCAGAACGAGGGGCTATACAACATTTTGCTTATTTGCAGCAGTAACGCAGTGGCCAACATTTACAGAGAAGAGAGTGGATATACAACAGTAGCGCATTACTGTCATGAAAAATCTTTCAGCAATTGATTTGCATTTTAAATCATTTTATTAGTGAAATGAATCACAGAGAGAAAGAGAAAGTGAGAGAGAGAGAGAGAGAGAGAGAGAGAGAGAATTATGGCTGAATTTATGGGATGAGAAGTTTTCATTATTTATACTATTTACATTCAAACTATTTTTCACGGCTTATCCCCTGATCGCTTTTAGGCTTAATTTCTGGAATGAGAATTTATCATTATTTACGCTATATACAGTCGGACTATTTTCTGCGTCTATGTTTTTTGTTATCCCCTTATTACTGCTACATGTTGCACAACGCATGAATCGTGATTTCTTTCTGTTGGAAACCTCACAGAAATGGAAAAATAACTGTAGAAAAAGTCACGAAAAGTGGGACTGGAACAGCGATATTGATGTCATATCGAAACAGGAAGCGCGACATTCTTGACAAGATTTTAAAACGTATAAGCAACAGAAAAATCTACACACTCCAAAATAATCTAAACACCCTATGTGAAAATAGAGACTAAAAATACATTGGGCGAATGGAAAAATATTATATGACTCTATTTGAAACTGTATTGGAATCCCTCAGATTTGGTTTAGAATTTGCCAACCGGTTTCAAAATGTATATCTAATCCAAATATTACTAAAGAAATATAAAGTCGGGAACACGGATTTCAACAAAGATTCCATTCAAGGATTAATTATTGTAACTTTAAGAACAAACAACGGAACAACGCTACCACAAAAAATATAAATGCATTTGGTATTGTTGTCTAAAATAAGAAAACTTGCACCACATCCTCATATATAAGGCCGTACTGAGTATGACGATAAACAACATCGGCGTCCTGGGTACGACGATAAACTACGTCCAGCAGACTGGCTTCTGATCAGGAGGTTTTGAGGTGCGTGGAACCAACTCTTAATCACCGGTGTTCCCATGTACGCTATGACCCGGAGTGGTAACACAGGTAAGGGTCCCAGCTATGGGCAAATACTTAACCTAGTACCTGGGGTAAATCACTATGAAAGTGCAAAAACCGGTTTTAATGCCAGAAATAGTTTGTAAAAAAATAATTTCCAGTAATAAAATTTTGAAGAAAAAAAAAACTATTACCAGCAATTCATTTAAAAAAAAAATATTGCCAGCTATACATTTTTGAGGAAAACTTATTACCAGCAATACTTTTTACGACAAAAAAAATAACATCCGTTCATTTTTGAAGGAAAAATATTACCAGAAATAGATTATTGATAAAACAAAATATTAGCAGCAATAAAAATTTTGTCGGCATTAAATAACCCATTGAAGTTGATACGCTGTAAAACAAACCAAACCAAATTAGATATACGTTGTGAACATTTTATCATTAATACGAATATATATAATGAAAAATTCGATTAATATTCTATGATACTATGGTTTATGAGTAAGAGATGAACATAAAACATTTTCAGAATGCCGGAGATTTAATAAAGTATTTAGAAATATACTTAGTAATGATGATAATTCATGGTTTCGATCAATCAAATTCTACCCGAAAATAGCCAGAGTTTACGGTCTAACCATTCCATTGTGATTCCTTATATTTGGAATTAGAAGAAATCCCCATATACTGGCAAATGGATGTCTTGAAAAATTTTAACTTACATATACTAAAAATTCAGGCAACCTGATCGAAGAACTAATGTGGATAAATATTACACAACACCTCTTGATTGTTTTAGATATCAAATCCATTCCTGCACAAAATGCTTAATTCTTTTTTTAAGAATAAACATAGAGTCCAATCGAAACTCAACTTCTCCCTACCAATTGATAGCATTATAGAAATTCGCCGACTTTTCGCACACCAATTTTATTTGATTTTAACAATGATTTTTTTAAGCAATATTCGGTTTTCCAGTTGGTTATTTTCTTGACAGAATTGTATCTTGTCTGCTCTTAAACTTTCTTGAAACTCAACGTTACCCAAATTATTTTACCTAATCGATCAACAAAAAAAAAGGCAATGTCGAACTTACTAATGAAACTGAAAAAAATACATTAAATGACCTCGATATCAAGTTGAACCATATTGATAATGAAATAAATTTAAGGGTATATCGTAAATCGTATAAAAAAACTTATTTCATAAATTTCAATTGACACCATAAAAACCAAATAAATTTGGGAATAATTACCGCATTCTACTTGTAGTTCTCAAAACTTACATGATGAAAAAAAGTACATTTAAACCATATTATGCCTTTTCAATATCCTAATCATTTCATATTTAACGTGAAGCAAAAACCTAATAAATGTTTAAAAAATAAAGGAATGGACGATATAAATAATCTTATTAAAACGAGACAAACACCAATAAACAATATTGAGTAAAATTATCAATGAGGGCTATATACTTTGACCTTCATCATAACACATGAGTAAATATCGATATTCCATAGCAAATAATTTAATTTTATAAACTGCAAACTCATAATTTAATTATAAAGTTATAATTTTAGTAATGTTGAGAAATATTTCCAAATTATGTCTTTGATATTTCCGAAGATTAGATTAGTCTGAAACAATTCCATATGTGGAAAGTATCGTAGCTTGGAACAGTGTGTATTTCCTGTCTTTCAATTGGAATAACATGGCTGATCTAATAACATTCACAATTTGGAATACTTACGATTGTACATGTAAATAATTCATAATTATCCCCAATGGGTAAAAGGTATAAGTTAAGCTGTGTAGTCAATTTTCGATTAGATAAAATAAACGGTTAGATAGAAAGATATTGTTTGCTTATAACCTTCGAAAGTGCAAGATTTAACAGCAATAGGAAAATGGATTCTGTTAGATAGATAGATAGATAGATAGATAGATAGATAGATAGATAGATAGATGAATAAAATCTGATTGGACTGTATGAAAAGATGAGATAGATACATCCATACATATATACTGATATAGATGCTGAATGGGTAATTATATATCTGCATCTATATGTATACAGATATATGTACATAGATCGATAAAGAGTGAGAGAGATCAACATAACACACACACACACACACACACACACACATATATATATATATATATATATATATTATATATATATTTCTATAAGAAAGAGAAAGAAAACTAAGAACCAGTACTAAATCTCGGGGTAATACCTCAGCCCATATGACGCTCAAACCTTCAGTATGTCCCTCGTGTGGGCTTGTTCGTAAATCGCATGCAAGATTTTTGTCTCATACGAAACATAAACATAGAAACTCCACCGAATGACACTCATACGTCAAAAACGACGGGCGAGTCCATTATATATATATATATATATATATATATATATATATATATAGCAAGAGAGAGTGAAAGAGAGTGAGAAGAATGTATTTAACAGAATAGAAAACATATTGTTTTTCAAACACATTATTTGTAATTTGAAACTTCCTTCATCCCCAACACTCATTACCATATCAAGCCGATATTCATAATGTTATTTACGTAAATAAAAGTATTACTACTATTATTATTATTATCATCATTCGATTTCTGCTATGGACACACTACCTACCAAGTCTGCGGAAAGACCTAAGGCAGGTCGTGGTGTGTTGTTATGGCCACATTTCATGTTAATTTTTTTTTTTTTTTTTTTTTATCTCCGATGAAGTTGCTAGCGTTACATAGACAAAGTTCTCCTTAGTGTGTGCTGTACTTAATAAGACAATTTTCTGTATGTCTCTTAAGCTGGGGTTTCAGGATTCTTTCAATGTGTTGTTTTGTTCCATTTTTTATAATTCCAAGTGCACCTATTACCACTGGTATTATTCTTGTTTTCAATTTCCACATTTTTTCTATTTCAATTTCCAGGTCTTTGTATTTTGATAGTTTTTCAAATTCCTTGGTTGCTATGTTACAATCCGCTGGACAAGCCATATCAATTAGTAGGCAAGTTTTTTTTTTCTGGTTTTTGACAATAATGTCCGGCCTATTTGCTTCAATTTTTCTGTCTGTGTGGATGGTATAATCCCAAGAATGGTGACATCTTCTATTTCTGTAACCGGCGCTGGCCGATGTTCATACTAGTGTTTGCTTACACATTTTCCAAAGTGTTTGCACATTGTCCAGTGTAAGTTTTTTATTATTATTATTATTATTATCATCATCATCATTCGATTTCTGCTATGGACACACTACCTACCAAGTCTGCGGAAAGACCTAAGGCAGGTCGTGGTGTGTTGTTATATTATACATTTCATGTTAATTTTTTTTTTTTTTTTTTTTTTTTCTCTCCGATGAAGTTGCTAGCGTTACATAGACAAAGTTCTCCTTAGTGTGTGTGCTGTACTTAATAAGACAATTTTCTGTATGTCTCTTAAGCTGGGGTTTCCAGGGATTCTTTCAATGTGTTGTTTTGTTCCATTTTTATAATTCCAAGTGCACCTATTACCACTGGTATTATTCTTGTTTTCAATTTCCACATTTTTTCTATTTCAATTTCCAGGTTTTTATTTTGATATTTTGTTTTCAAATTCCTTGGTTGCTATGTTACAATCCGCTGGACAAGCCATATCAATTAGTAGGCAAGTTTTTTCTTTCTGGTTTTTGAAATGATGTCCGGCCTATTTGCAATTTTTCTGTCTGTGTGGATGGTATAATCCCATAGAATGGTGACATCTTCTATTTTTGTAACCGGCGCTGGCCGATGTTCAAAGTGTTTGCTTAACATTTTCCAAATTTTGCACATTGTCCAGAAGATTGCCCCATATCGTGACGATTTTTATATTCATTTGGGGCAAGTATAGAACATCCTGAGATTAGATGGTCTATTGTTTCTTGGTATTTGTCACAGAACCTGCATTTTGGATCCATTATTATGTATGAACTTTGCCTGAAAATTCCTAGTGAAAAGACTCTGGTCTTGCGCTGCAAGAATAAAGCCTTCAGTTTCAGACTTTAATCCAGATGCTCGTAACCATCGATGAGTATTAACTTTATCAACATTAGGTTTATTTGCACGTTCTGGATATTGGCCATGCAGAGGTTTGTCTTGCCAGCGTTGTTTCATCTGTTCAAGGGCTTTATCCTTGGCTTTCTTTTTCATATCTTTTGCTGCAATAGTTGGTTCTTGGCTTCTGTTTTGATTTACTTTAAATCTACTAAATGTAAATGTTGTTTGTATTTACTGCCTCTTTTATTATTGAATATTTTTTCTTTCTGTTTTCATGTTGTTTCACTAATTTTATCATCCAGTCATTTGTTGTTTCCATGTAAGTTAGTAAGCCAATAGTTGTTGTCTTGTATGACAATTCTAGCTGAATAAGACCTTTCCACCTTCTTTTACGGGGTATGTATAGACGGTCTACATCATTTGGATGATGCATCTTATACTTAGAAAGAAGCTTTCTTGTTTTTAGAATCCATTTGTCTGATGTCATTTAGAGTCCAGTTCAAGATGTTGAAACTATATTGGACCACTGGAATGGTATGGGTAATATTAAAGGCTTCTTAATAATTCATAGAGTGTTCTATTATCCCTCTTTCCAGTATTGAGAGGATTTTAGTGGTTTTCAGGTGATGTTGTTTCTGCTCACTCTTTACATTATTCGGACTGTTGTACTCATCTTTGTCGTCATGTTTATTACGACGTTTCGGGCCTTCTTCAGGTAGTTGGAATGTCGACTGATCCATTTATTAGACTGTTCTAGTGCCAGGTTTTAAGTTAACTCCTGTTACATCCCCTCTCCAATTTCTCCCCTGCCTTAACCGGGTAGTGAACTCACTCTCTTTTAGGTCTTGTCACTGGATCTAACCAACTTTATCCACTTTGCCATGCGTCCGTGAGGACATCTGTGTATGACTTTCAGTGTATTATAAACGTAATGTATTCAGCAATCATTTTTACCAGTGCTCATATTGCAATTTTTGCTGTTATCATTACATGTTTTTTACCTATTTTTGTTGTTATTATCGCTTTTCCTTATTACTGGTTCCTCTATTGTATTTATTTCTATGCTTGGTCGGCTATTTGACAGAGTTTTTTTGTTTGGGATTGTTCATACAGTGGTTATTCACACAGTCATTTTTACTCATTAATCTGACAAAGCGGTTGTTTACAGTTGGGTGATTACACATTTTGGATGAGTTGGGTGCCATATTGGTGTCCATATGAGGGTTTCAATTTAAGAACATGATCTTTTATGTTAAATGTTTTGTAGTCGTATGTGGCGTCATACAAATCTACTCCTATTACAGACTATTCTAAATTCAATTCCCTTATTTACTAAATACAAAATGTGTTAGAATTGATTAATATTTATTTATATCAAATCGATAAATTATAGTGTCCAGTTTCCAACCGAAGAGGAGTATAAATAAACAGGGAATATAGTGAAAAAAGCGAATTTCTTAATACTTTGTATTAAACTTTTCTGTGAGGCTGAATTTAAAACATAATGTTTTACTCTAAAAACTATTAAAATATATAATTTTAAATAACAATAAAAATGAACTTACAAAAATGTCAGCTCCAGAATGTATTATTCTATTGCCTGCTTTTTGTATACTCTTTTAAGTACTTTAAATATTCGAAAAAAAAATTTGGAGTTAAAGAAGACATTAATACTAAAAGTGTGTATGTCTTATAAAAAACTTAAATCTATTTTGTCATAAGCGTATTTTTAAGAAAATTTGATTTGCTGTAGGCAAAAGGTTCCTGATGATAAATACACGTGGCAAATCTATAACTTACTCAACTCCTCAAAGTCAATTTATTTCCATTAGTTAGAATTGTTTGGACAGGCAAATATACATTCGTTGCTTAAGGCTTTTGCCATCAGTCATAATGTGAAGATATTTCAAAATGGCTCCTTTCGCTATAAATCATATTATGTCCCGCAGAAACATTCCACATTCATTATTTATTCATTAGCTCAGAAGATTATATGAAATAAATAATTAGATTATCAAATCCACAGGTTTCTTTGAAATATATAATGTTAGTATTACTTACACATTACTCATCAAGAATTATGATTCTTCAGTTAGGCTCTTTGCATTACTAATTATATATCGCTTCAGGAAATGAGAGCTAATTCATCAATTATAACTTCGTAATTACTAATTTTCAACTTCCTACCGTCTTATTTAGGATATATCTCAATGTCTCTACCAAAGCTGGTTATTAAACAATGATTATATTTCATTATGATCATCAGCAGCAGCAAGAGTACCTAAATGTCATGTCCATTCAGGACATGAGCGATAATGGCTTCCCATTTCTTCCTTTTCTTTGAAGTTGTTATGCATTCACAGAAAAAAAAAATAGATAAGCTGCTCGCTTGTTTCCTTCTTCCCCTCCTTCTATCAATACATCCTGTCAGTGTTAAATTAGCTAAGCTTCTATCCTCATATTGTGTCCCTGATATTGAAAGTGTTTCTTTTTGATGTTAGATAATATAGGTCTCTCATATTCAGTTTTCTTTGAAATGTCCTCGTTTTTTACATGTTTTGTCAATGGTAATCTCATTGTCCTTCTAAGTATCACGGTTTTTCTTTTGATAGAAAGAAATTGTCCAGCAATGAATTTTATGCAGGAAGATGCATTTGTAATAGTAGCCCAATAATCTTTGCTTGTCTCTCATTTTCCTTTTTCTTAATTCATTGTTTATTTTCCTCTTTCGCTATTCTGATGCTCATTCGGATCTCAGTGTTACACTTTCTTTCCTTTGTTAAAACACCACACATTTAGCGAAGGAAAGCGAGAAGAAAGGAATAAGCATAACCTAAAAGAAGACATAATCTATGATTATCAGGAAAGGGATGATCCCTAAATGCAAATTACCGGTCTACAAGTAAGTAGAGAAATTTAAATATCTGTTCAAACTGAAGAAGAAATGCGCCACACTGAGATCTGAAGATTTATTGGGATGACGCATTCCAAAGGCAAAGCTTTAAAATATTAAGAGACAGAAACATTTGTTAAGAACAAAGGAAAGATTATAGAAATGTTACGTGATATATGTCCTTCTGTATTGCAGCAAATAGAGCCATTTGAAGCAACATAAATGTCGTTCTACAGAAAACTGCTGAGGATACCATGGACCAAACATGTGAGAAGCGACGAAGCTTTGAAGAGAATAAAAACATAAAGGAAAGTTATACTTAACATCTGGAAGAGGCAGTTGAGATATCTAGAGCATGTAATGAGGAAGGAGGACTAGTAAAATATGAGACTTACAGGACAGATAGAAAGAGCGACAGAAGAAACAAGTGCTTGACATACTAGATGTGCATGAGCAAATGGATAGCATAAGAGGGTTTGAGAGAAATAACAAAAAAAGACAAAACTTATTAAGAGATAAAAGTCCAGGATGATGTGAAGGGCCATAAATGCCTACGTCTCAAAGGAACACGGCACATAAATGAAAAAAAAGTGTGTCTCTATAAAAAAAAAAATAAATTTGATATATGTGCTTAATTTAAATATCTCCAGTTCACATTTGGTTACCTCTTTTGCTGACGAAAGGAAGAATGACTTGATATAGTCAGTATCGTACAGGAAACTATTTTCCAGAAATCATTTGTATTTGTTATTGTCATGGGTCCTTACTTATAACTACAGAATGAACTCTTCTTAACACTATGTATACTACGCCTCTGAAGAGAGACGGACGAACAGAGTCGAGCCGATAGTAGTTCACTCCAAACCAGACTGACAGTCATACTAACACCTTCCACATCTTGTATTATTATTTCGTGTAATGTACCTTCGTTATTTCTACTCTTCCGTTCGTGTTGTTCTTCCTTGGTCCTAACCTGGACCATAACAGTTATCTAATTATATTTTGCTTTGAAACAAAATAAAAAAAAATCAGACAATATATTAAAAGTAAACCATTAAGCGAAGATCCTATATAGCGTGGTTTCTTTTTCTTTTGCCGTGTTTCACCATCCATTTACTCAGGCTACCTAGGGTACGTTATGCGTTGCATTCCTTTGTCTGTCTTGCCTTCAATCTTTCCTGTAAATTTTCAAGCCCTCACTACTTACTATGCGCCTCAGCAATTTCAACTGTTCTATAAATGTCATTTGGGTTTCCATTTTCTCTAAAGTTTTGATGTTGTTCACATGTTTGTCCCATGCTATTAGAATACTTCTGTGATACTTCGATTGCTTCAAGTCTGTTCTTCGTCAGTTAGAAGATTGTCTAGCAATCAGTGCTTTATAGGTGGACTGATATTATATAATGTTTCAGCACTCTTTTCTTTGTTTCTAACATTTTCTTTTCTGTTATTTAATTGTTTGCTTAGCTTTTTGAAGACCACTTTTACTATTGCTATTCGCTTTGAGATTTCCCTGTAGCGGAATCCACTCTCTGTTAATACACTTCAATCTCTTTATCTGTCTGAATTTCTTGGATGAAGAGTTATCATTATTTACCCTATTTACACGCGGACTATTGTCTTCATCTTTATTTTTGTTTTCACAATGTTCAGTTAATAGTCCGCCTGTAAATAGTGGAAATATTCAATCTCTCTGTCCGTCAAGGTAGAAATATAGATCATATCAGCCGGAAAAGATGTGAGTGTTATAGCAATGAAAACAATGATTAAATATGTAAATTGGATTAACAATATTGGAAGATTACTGTGGGGATACAAAATCTCCCTTTCGTTGAGATAAATTCACGAGGGTAAAGTCACGTGATAATCTGTAAATGACTTTAGGAAATAGGGTGACGAAGGCCAATTCCGATGTAAAGCCAAGAGAAGGACGTCCCTAGACCACGGTGGTAGATCTTACAGGAAAAAATCACATGGCCTCACCAGGGTAATAGAGAAACCGTTGTAAATCCAGTTTGCCTTTCTGGAAATAATACAAGTAATGCTCTACTTATTCACACAGCTTGTTGTTGCATGCATGTTATAATTTCTCTGTGTGGGATGAATGTATTTAAAATTTTGTCTAAGACTTTGCATAAGAATATTCTCTCGGAGAACAAAGCATGTTTGTTATTTCTTTTTCTTTCAGCTATTCTATTCTGTCCGTGAAGTACGGTGTTGTCTCCACGATATAATAATATCCATAATGAGAGAAATACATGTGAGAGCAAACCTTTCTTCCTTAGAGCAACCATTAATACCAAGGCGAAATTTATCTTAGAAAGAACAGTAATTACACTAATTAAAACACGACAAATACTATTACCAATGAATTTTGTCAGTGTATAATAAGTTAATATATGTGAGGCTTGAAAACATTTAATATATAAGACCGAAGTGGAAACACAATACAGGTATTTATCATCTAAATAGCCGAATCTGCGATGGTTAGAATATATATTAACATCTAAAACGGAATTCTGAAAATGCAAATTGTACACACACACACAGACACACGCACACACACACAGACACACACACACACACATACATATATATATATATATATATATATATATATATATATATATATATATATAATCAAACCTAGATAGACAGACAAACCTACCAAGGTTTCACCTAAGCGGAAGGTGAAACCTTGGTAGGTTTGTCTGGCTCTAGGTTTGTCTAGGTTTGCTCTACTTTTGTATTGAGCACTTTTTTAGTTAGTTGATTACTCGTATCGGTTTTTTTTTTTTTTGGGCTTTGGACCTGTATGATGTACGATTATTTTCGATAGAGGTTCATGTTCATAGCTCTTTCTTTTTTTAAAACCTTTTTTTTTCCTTCGAGATTGATCTGATCATTAGCAAATCAAGAAACCGAAGGTTTTCCGAGACGAGTGTAGTTACCTATATATATATATATATATATATATATATATATATGAGGTCATTTCAAATGTTATTGTCCTTTAAAAAATGTCAGAATAAATTTTTATATTCTCATAAAAATTATTGATTAATCAACTACATGTAACAATTTTTCTCACATATTTCTATATGTCTTTTATGCCATTTCCGTAGAATCGTCGCCATTTTTTGTTGGAAGAAGGCTGTAAGTTTTGATTGAATACAGTGAATCAAATTGTTTTTCTTTTAAATTTCTCTATCATTGTTACTGATTCCAATGGAGCCAAGTTTTAGAATATAGTGGATGTTGGATGGTTTCACATTTCAACTCATTATGCTTCTGTGAGTTTTCTTTTTGAACAAGAGCTCTAGCGTTGTCGTGGGGAAAAATGACACATTTTCGATTTTCCAATATCTAAGAAAAAATATTTTAAATAATGGCCGAGGCTATTTTCAAGCCTTTTTTACAAAGGGTATATTTCTGAACGGCAAAAACATCAGTAATCATGGCTCTCGAGTTCTACTTTTCTTATTAAATTTTTGAATCACATTTTACGTGAGATAGTGTTTTACAGTTGCCTTCTTATCGGGTTTGAGATTAGAGTATTCCGTGACCATGTCTGATACAACAAAAAGCTAAAGATCCTATTTTGTACTGCTGTGTAAATCATAGATGGAGGAATGGAAATATATCTTTTCTCTTCTATATACCATGTCTCTTAGGAGGAGAAAGTTAATCGTTTTTTATAGTTTTCACCCCAAGGTAGATCTATTCATATGTTATCCCCTTACTGTCTCTACTAGTCCATGATCTGCCATTCATTTTAACAAAGTTACATGCAGATTCTCTGTTTTATTCGCCTTCAATATATTCTTTGAGTATCAAATTCATCAAGACCTCATTTCTCATTAATTACAGCTCTCTCTTCGTGGTTCTAAATAGAAATGGCCATTTAGTTTTTATTTTCCTTGACGTATCCTGTTTACGCATATGTTGTGTCCATGGTATTCTAGGCATCTTTGTTTCCTCATGTCTCTGCATCATCTCAGACTAAATTGTTCACGGTTCCCGATGACATAGGAGGGAAGATTTTTCATAGTAGTCCATATCATTTTGTTGTTTCGTAATAATTTGTTTAGGTTTTGAAGGTATATTTTGCTATTTTAATGCGCCTTCGATATTGTCACGCTTTTTATCATCTAAGAGCGTCGGGTGACATGTTCAGAAACTGACTATGAAGGCATGATGATAGACCACTTAAGTCTTGCATGTTTCAATTTAAGCTCTTCTCGTTAATAAATGCATGGATTCATTTTCCATAAACTGAAATCTGACTGGTCAAAGAACACTGTTTCTCATGTTGCTCAAGAATTTCACCAACAGCAGATATGACTTCATCATATTGCTTTTTTAAATTGGGGGACAGATGATAGTCAAATAGGAAGGGATGATACCCAGATGGGGTAAAACCAGAAGAATAGAGAAGGTGATCAACCAGTCTAAAGTCGCTCACAAGCTCTGCCGCCATTGAAAACAAAGACTTATGTACTGGAGCATTGTCCTGATGGAACAAAGCCCTTTCGTCAGATTTCGTTTACGTTTAGTACTGATAGCTTGACTAAGTTGACATAGTACTCTCCATTGGTGGCGTGGTCCTTTTGAATATAGCCAATAAACACAACGCCTTTTGAAACCCTAAAAACTGAAGTTACCTTCCATGCTGATGAGACGATCTTGGCCTTCTTTCGAGCGAATAGAGGGGTTTTCAACTGTATGGATTGTCTCTTCGTCTCTGGCTCAAATTGATGAAACCAACACTCATCCTGTTTAAGAGACCTTAAAGGAAAACCTCTGGATCTGCCTCTGTTAGATTTTTCCGTGATTACATTAGCGCATTTGAACATGTGCCAGAAGACGTAGTACTTCGTCATGTGAATTTCATAGTGTAGGATATTCTCAATTCTATCACGAGATATGCTGATAGCATTGTCTATTTGATTTATAGTCCTGTGCCTGTCATCCATCAATATATGGTGAACACAATCAATGTTTTATACGGTGGTGGCAATTTGCAGAAGATCAAGACTTTAAGTCATCTTCAAGACTTTTCCTTTGCTTCCTAAATTCTCATGACCACTTTTGTACTGTTTATAAAGTTGGAGACTTAATAAAGCAACCATGTCAGAATTAATGTCCTTAGAGCTTAAGCCTTTTGTTGTGCAATTTCTTGATAAAACCACAATGATAAATGTTCTCCATTTTCAAGAGTAGTCTCTACTAGTTAGTTTGAACTCTTCTTTGATCAGTCAGAGATCAGTTTACTTGGAATTAAACAATGTAATTAATAAGAAGAAGAATTGAAATTAATACACGCAAGATTGCTCAACACTAGCATCCTTCATAGTCAGTCTATGAAACTTTTCAAACCCAACCTTGTAATTTACCACTTCTTGTTCTTAATTATAATATTTATTATAGTGTTTTATTTCGTAAAATTTACGCATGTATCCATTTATGAAAAACCTAATTATTTTGGACGGACTCATTAGGTTGGTTATAAAAGGGGCACTTGACTACTTAGCTCTTTTTAGCTCCCTTGGTTGGTTGAAATAAAAGAAATGGTTACATTATTTATTTACGTCTTCATTTCGTACCATAAATCTTCAATCGATCACTTGCTGACATATTCCGCCTTCTTACAATTGATGGTTAGTCCTTTCTTCTAGCTTTCCTTCACCCATTTCTTTTGTAATTCCTGCCGGTTTCTTCCTGTGGAAGCCAGTTTTTTTTATTCAATGCTTTGCGACATATATTGTAGTAAATGTTTTGCTGCATATAAAATAAAATTTTTTTCCGGAAATGAATTTTATTTAACATGCTCGTGTCGTTGATGGGTTATCGTGTAGGAGGATGAGTAAGATCCCCACTAGCTGAGGAGTTAATTTATTTGAATCGTATTATATTCCAGTTAAATGAAATGTCTTATAAACATTTATATTTGTTTCACCGATTAAATATTATAAACCTTCCTCGTGGGTTTCTAAATGTCAAATCGATCACCTTGCAATATAATATATATAACATCCTGTTCCTTTTCTTGATTAATTTTTACTGAAAATTTATCTTTCCAGCGAACGCAATGAACTTCACTAAAATCCCATTCATTGGATAACGAAAGACTTCAGATAAATACGGTGCGATGGATAAATAGTATTTTTAAATTACGCGAAAATAGCTCTGACATTTTAATAGATATACTTAGCAAAATTACACGAAAATATCTTGAAATACTAAAAAGTAAATTTAATCAATAAAAATCCATAGGCTTTAACCACGGCCTCTATAAGCTTCGGGATCTCCTACAACTATTCTGAACAGTCTCCTTGTTTAAGTTGGTGAATGCAAACAAAATCTGTGTCTTCAGTTCATCTTTGCTGCTGCAAGGAGATTTTTGGTCTCTCTCTACACTGCACCCTACATCAAGTGTTTGCAAACTGGGGAGTTAGGTGGCCATATTTAAGGGGTGATATAAGATGAATGGAGGCTTAACTTCGTCATCAGAAGCAATGACACGATTCCCATTCGTAATCACCATTAGACTCATCCAAATCTTTTCAAATTGTATGCACTTTCCTCAGATTATACCAATCGCTTTGAAATATTCACAGTACAGCAAGCCGTTTCCAAATTACTGGCGGAGTGAAATGCGTGATGGTGCTCTTTTTCACACAAAGGGTTCCCAACTGACCCTACTATATTGTAAAGTCAACAAAAGTAAACACAAAACTAAATCTATAAATCGCATGCACAAAACTAAATCTATAAATCAGTGGCAATTTAACCATCGCAGAGTACTTGGGTTTATGGATCATTTATAACGACTTTTCTATAGAAAACGTGGAAATTACACATACATTAGCCGTAATAGTGTGTAGTTTAGCCCAAGAGCGCAAGTTACTACAAAACCAATACATTCACCTAAAAACCCGCTGATTTGGTTGGATGTCCTCAATCAGTTGTTTGTGTTTTCAAGAAATCTGGAGACCCTTCTGACTCATCTAACTACCGTCCTATCAGTTTACTACCACCCTTCTTCAAAGTCTTTGAGGCTTTAATAAATGCCGAAGTGTTTAAGTAGCTTACCTCCCATGATCTACTCTCTGATAAACAATATGGTGATCCACTCTCTGATAAACAATATCGTTTCCGATTTGCCCATCCTACCGCTGACGTGCCATAACTGAATTTGTGTACGAAGCTCTTGATAATAACAGCGAAGCTCGTGCTGTTGCTCTAGATATCTCTAAGTTTTTTGATAGGATTTGGAATGCTGTGCTTCTATATAAAATTCAGGTATGCGGTATTACAGGACGATTATTTGATTTAATCCAATCATTCATGTCAAACCGTGAAATGAAGGTTGTCCTGAACGGCTTCTCCTCCAGTTCCTTTCATACGAACGCTGGTGTTCTCCAAAGCAATATCCTGAGGCCTACACGTTTTCTGATCATCAACGGTCTTCTTGATGTCTCAATTGTACTTCTACGCAGGCAACACAACAATGTACTCTTACCTCAATAGTAAATCCGGCATTGCTGACAAAGTTATCCTGGCCGTTGGTCTCGAAAAACCTCCAATCTATTTTTGACTGGGGCTGGAAATAGCTTGTAAACTTTAATGCCTCCAAACGAAACTGCTCTCATTCATCCATCATAGAAAAACTTTCCTGCCTCCCTGTCGACTTTACAAGAGCGTCTCTGTACGGCTTCTTGTTCTCACATTTTCCACTGACCTGAAGTGGAACAACTAAACTGAATCAATATCTACATCTATCAGAGGAGGGTTGGTTCTTTGTGTCGCGTCAGAAAATCTTTCTCGTCTGAGTCCACCCTTCAGATCTACAAATTTACCATTCGTCCTTGCATTAGATACTGTTGCCATATATAATCGGGCGGACCTGCAGTTCATCTCTTTGTTCTCGACAAAATCCAAAGACGAATATGCAATGTGATAGGTCCTGACCTGGCATATTTACTCCAGTCACTTTCTCACAGACGTGATGTGGCTTCCCTCTGTCTTTTCTACAAACATTTTCGTGGTAAGTACTCTGACAAGCTACTTTCACTGGTACCCCAACTGCATTAATTTAAGCGTGCTTCTAGGTTGACATCTCGGTCCCACCATTTCACTGTTAAATGTAACCGCATCTTCTACTCCAACAGTTTCGTCTCTCGTACTTGCTGACAGTGGAAATCCCTTCCACTTACTTGCTTTGCTGATAACTATAATCTTAAAAAAAATTAAACGCAATGTCAATCGACATCTTCTCATGCCTTGATCTTGATCATCGTCTTTACTCTTACTTTCATCCGTTCAGTCTAGTGGCACAACCGCTATTTCTTGGGGTGAAATGCTTAAAAAATGTACTTAAATAGCCTTGTTAGATTGCGGCATTCATATGGATGTCACACATAGCACCAATCTTATTTAGAAATATCTAAATTCTAACTTAAATAAAACCACTTTCTCTGTTCATTAATTGAAATGATTTGGAGAGAATTAGCACTGATTATTTGAGCGATAGTACTCCATCGAACCTCAGTGACTTGCAATACATAATCACAAACAAACAAAAACTTATCTAAATAACAGAAACCACATACTTTAAGGACTTTAAGCAAGCACTGTAATGGATATTACATATAAAACTAAGATAAAATAATAACATAATTAAGAGGTTGATGCATAACACTACTTCAAAGAAAATGTTAGGAAGGAAGTCTACATCATTACAGTGAAACGCGATAACGGTAAGTGGACTTGAGAAACCTATTTTTCCGAGAAATTATTTCAATACAAAAAAATATATAAATTTTATACGGGAATAGAACTGATTGTTGGGTCGGTGAATAGCAAATATTTCATTGTAAGGAAACGGCTGCTATTACCGGTATCATTAACCATTTCTAGAAATTGATATCCATGTTTGTTTTGCTCTAATTAATGGCTCACATAAGTTCATGTATTAAATATAGTATGTTTCGCAAAAGCTTGTCTCGTTCTTCCGTCCTGGGTATGACGATAAACTACATCTGCATCCAAGGTAAGACGATAAACTACGTCCAACAGCAAGGCATCTGATCAGGAGGCTATGAGGAGCGTGGAATCAACTCTTAATTGCTGGTGTTCCCAGTTCCACCCTGACCCGGTTAACTATTAATAAAAATAGTTAACCCTTAAACTGAGGTAAAAAGCATTATAAATGTGTAAAAATAAGTTTTAATACCAGAAATACTTTGTAAATATTATTACCAGAAATAAAGTTTTGAAGAAAAACAAAAACAAGCGATACGTTTAAAAAAAAACTATTACCAGCTATACGTTCTTGAAAAAATATTGCAGCTATATATTTTGAGGAAAAATATTAACAGGAATAGATTTTTGACAAAACAAAACTATTACGAAAAAAAAAAGTTGACGGCATAATGATCCAGTGAGGTTGATATGCCGTAAAACAAACCAAACAAAACCAATTGTTTCGTTCTTTGTCTAACGATGAACAGTATTGTTCGTTCTTAAATTGATCCGTGCTGCTTATATTAAATGTTATTCATGACAGTGTAAGACTTCAAACTGAAAGAATTCATGGAAAGTTAGTTAAGAGAAACGAAAAAAGAGTGAGTATTATTGGGTTGGCTGCTTAGAGGCATATCAAACTATATGGTTAACATTTAAATAACTTGTAAGTATTTATTGCAGGTTATATAACACCAGAAATCTCTTTTTTAGATTGTAAGAATTAAAAAAGTATTAATGATTTCGTTATAAATGTACTACTTATTAACACATAGATTGGATAGAATAGATTGTTTCCTATTTCACAAATGTTATTTGCACATAAATGAATATATCGAACACAAATGGAATTGGAACTCGGCTATCCGATTAAAAATTCCGAGCCATTAACCATTATACCACCAGCATATGAAGGCTTTATTGTAGAGTATGGTTCACCCTGTACAAGGCCCGGAATCCACACGAGGTAGAATGTTACGTTAAGTGGTAGTTTTATGGACAAGGGAGGAAGATAACGTTTGATTTTGGATTTGAACATGTTAAGATTGTAGTTGGCAGTCTGTTCTACAGGACAGTGGTTCGCAAGAGAAAACTGTTCGAGTGTTACTTTCTTCTCGCTGATGGAATACGGAGTGAATATGGGTGGTGGGCTACAATGTAAGTGCCACAAGGATTTTATAATAGAAAAAAACTCTTCCAGTTTTTCTATTGCAAGAGAGCTTGTGTAGCAAATCTTTGTGCCACAACTTGAGGAAAGCCTTCGAGATATAGAATGCTATGGTCCTTGAGGTGTGTGTCTCAAACAGAACCTCACTGAGTCTGTGTGTAATGTTAGTTAAGACGTCAGCAGTGGATCGGAATGATCGAAACCCATACTACTCGTTGTAGAAGAAGTTGTTCCTATCTAGCTGCTGGACGACGTTTTTGGTTGATTAAGGTCTCAGAAGGCTTACATACGCTGGCCACATTCTACAGGCTTTGGAATGATTTCACCTTAAAGCAGCATTTAAATAACTTTGCTGGGATCGGGGATAATTCTGCGTTGATATTCGTATGGGCGATCACTGGCATTTTCTGGCCTAATGGCGTTTTTACCTCGAGTCTTTTATTAAGTCTAGAAACTTCTCTTAATGAAATGAGTATATTACTGAGATTGTTCAGTGAGACGTGGGAAGTTGAAGAGAGCATGGACTTTATTATATAACATTGAGCTTGAGGCAAAGAGCTTCGCCTTCTATCTTGATGATTATATGACCTCGGGGCCATTTACAATAATGCACACAGCTGCTTTGCCTCTGTTCATAATTTGTCTGCGGATATTCAAGAACACGCAATTTATTTCTTTTCAACCGTGAACTGGATAGTTCACGCATTGCTGAACATTTTCGTTTTCCACAAATCTCTTGCCGGTTGTGAAAGTAGTAAGAGACAGCTCCTTGCGATAAATTTTGAACTAGTGGTTCCAGTGAGCTATGGCTTCAGAGAATTCAGGAGCAAACCTAGACTGACAATTTGGCTTGTGCTGGAATCTTTTTTTTTCGGTGTGTGTGTGTGGTGGGGGGCATATAACACTCTATTCCAGAAAGAAGCATTCAGAGACTACGGAATCAATTTTGGGGGCAGCATGTTTGAAGAAGTGTAGGAGATGAGCTTCCTTCCTATAGGACCGAATGCTCCCCCAGTCTGCCTTCGAGTAGCGAAAACCGCTCGGTTGAACGGTAAAACAGAAGATGACATTGGCATTGAATCAATTTGGAGACTGACTAGAGGATGGTCTGCCGTGCGAATGGGGGTAATTTTTTTTTGTGCATTTCTGGTAGTAGGATGTTAAAAGGACGAGGAGTTTCGCCTGCTGTCCCATCACATCCTGGACACGGATGGGTTCTTCAATGATCTGGGCGATGGAAATGTCTCTGCAATATCTGCCTTCCTCATCGGTGTTGTTAGAGTGGACTAACATCTTTTTTATGTGTTGAACATTGAAGTCAGCGCATATGTGAAAGCTGAACGTAGGAAGTACGTTGAGGATATTTTCAATCATCTCTGATATTCGATCGAAGATTACCCACATATCACCCTGAGGATGATAGAGAGCAAAGACGAATGTGACACTAAGGATTGGATAAGTGCCACACGGAAGAATATATACAGGCGACAATGTTCCTTGTTTTTTCGTTACTGCCATAGGAAAAGCCGTCTTGATATAGTGGTCACACATCTAAGTACTGACCAGGCTCGACTTTTGTTTTACTTCAGTGATCGTAACAGAATCGGTGTTTCTAGGTGATGTAGCCCTAAGAGCAAGGTGTAATAGAGCAGATTGAAAGGGTGTAAGCAAAACGATTGCAAAGGTTCGACGTATCAATTACGGATATTTAATTCATGAACGTACAGAATAATTAGCTGGATGGGGCAATAAGAATTGAGGCAGATATGTCACAGAAGTTTGAAGAGATATAAGTATAATTAAATATGACTTTCAGAATTTACGCAAAGTATGAAGATGTCGGAAAATATCCCTTGAAACAAAAATAAAATAGAATACTAAACTGCAAGCTAATATCGAATATATCATATATGGCTGCTGATTCTAAACAGTTTCCTGTGATATAGAATAAAAGGCTTGTAACGAAGGGAACAATATATAAGTCAAAATGAAGGCTTAAGAAAAGAAAGACTGAAAAGAAATTTATACTTCCAGTCAGAAAAATACTTGTATAATACATGATCCAAAATTGGAAAGAAGGCTTAGTGAGCTTGACAATCACAAGCTGTAATGAAATCACGAATCGCAGGAGGAAAATACCGGATAGTTAACGAGATTCTCTTGACCGATAGAAGAACAAGAAAGAAAAGGTATGATGATTAAAAGATTCTCAGTGCAAAGAAAAGATGACGCTGTGGATTGGTTTAATCGCTAATGCCGGAGAAAATAATTTGTAATATAGGAAAAGACTACTGGGTGTTTGAATGTTTATGCAGTTTAAATTTAACAGAGGGACATTTTCCTCATTACTAACTTTTATATACTCATATCAAATTTTATTTTGATTGATTATAACTGTATTCAGTTTTTGTTTCGATATATATATATATATATATATATATATATATATATATATATATATATATATATATATATATATATGAAACTAATCTGAATAAAGAAAACCCGTCTATTTTTTTCTGTCTTTAATTAAACGGTTTTACTGTCAAATCCCTTAGGCATAACATTTGTCATGGCAATGTAAACCTCGCTAAAATCTATATGCAGATGTATTCTTTTCAATTATCTCTACGAACTTACCGAAAACCCATTGTCTCATTAGATAGGAAGTTGTACATGCATTTCTTGTACCGGCTGACCTAGTGTGCAGACAAAAAATAACATAACAAAGATTGTATATATTATTGTTTCTCGTATTCTCTGCGAACGTCTTTCTCCAAGCATTGAATCTATGCTCATTATGAATGAAGTTCATTCTGCAGTGGCCAGTGTTCATTTTATTTGTTTCTCTTTATTCTTTTGCAGCACGTTTACGAGATGACGTACGTGGCTGCAAACAAAGACACCTGCTTTTTGGTATGATTCAACTTACACTCTGCTTACGGTTCGTGCAAAAAGGCGGAGGCTTATTGAGACACGGAAACAAAATCAACGAAGGTTGAGATTGTTCCTGTTGTTCAATATATGTGCTTCATTTGATTAGACTTTATCTGGAAAACAAAAGCTTCTTCTTCTTCTTCCGATTCTATATGCCGTGTAACTTCAGGCGATCGTCTCTCACCACAACATCCTTCTTTTTGTAGTTCTTAGTAAAGATTGTCTTTTTGCTATCTCTCCTAATTCCAGTTCTGCCAAGCATTTACACAACCTCGTTATGGAGGTTATTCTCTGAATTACTCGACCTCACGTCTTCAGTATGTCATGAGAGTTTTGCATTCTCCGAGCCCACTTTCCACATTATGCAGTCTAGAAATTTTAATTATATCAAAGTATTTGGTATCTTTTGCCCGAAAGATTCCTCGTTGCTTATGTATTTAGTTCATTGTATTCTCAGTATCTTTCTACGGAACCAACTTTTTGTTAATTCATGTCCTTTCTTTATCCGTGAGAAGATTTTCTAGCATTCGTTGTCATATACAAGGAGTGATATCACTTAGCATTTCAGTACCCCTTTCTTTATGTCTTGCAAATTTGTCCTGTTTATTAATAGTTTGCTTAACTTTTGGATCCTTGAAACCAAACACTATGGATCGAGGAAGACCAAGATCTGTACGTACGCTTGACCAGATAGTTTTAATAAAACAAAGGATTTACGGACATATGGTTATACGCACTTTTCTCCTTTTTTGGTTTGATAACCCCTTCTTCATTGTTTGTATATTTGATACAATCTATATTTCCACACCATCACTTGATAAAACACCAGTAGTAATGAAAGAACATTCTAATTTTGTAGTGATCTTATAACAAGCATATGTTATAATTTTATTTCATCTACTCAGTATTTAGCACTTTTTTAGGAATAGTTTTTTGGTTATCAGAATTTTATTCCATATAAACCAACCTTGTAATTGTATATATATATATATATATATATATATATATATATATGTGTGTGTGTGTATATATATATATATATATATATATATATATATATATATATATATATATATATATATATGCGCATGTATGCAGAAAATAGAAGAGAACACGTTAAGTATAATCCGGAGTTCCTTAGTATTTTTGTTTTTATTTTTAAGAAGACAGTGCTCCATACATAAGTAGAGCTTATATTATAATATTTTTTTTGTTTAGAAATATGATTCCTTCGCCAAGCATATGTTATAATTCCTGCGAAGGAATCATTTTTTTTTTTTTAAAATATTATATATATATATATATATATATATCTATCTATATATATATATATATATATATATATATATATATATATATATATATATATATATATATTTGTGTGTGTGTGTACATTTTTTTATTTTTAATCATTAATGCAAGGGATAATGCCACTATGACACAAGTGGTTTCAAGTAGTGAAAGAAAATGAGAAGACATTAGTGTGAAGTGTGGAGAATGGAAAAACATTAACAGGATTCAGGAAGACAGAAGATGGGATTGACAAGATTCACAGAATGATTATCGGATTTACGTCAATGTCTAGTGACCTGAATATTTTGAATGTTCATTTTATTAACGGTTAATAGACTTGATATTTTAAGGTCCTATCCTCTAAAAATGAAAATATTAAACCCTCCTCTGTAAAAATGAAGATATTAAACCCTCCCCTCTAAAAACAAAAACGTAGAAAATGTTCGATTTAACCTTATTTTTTCTGCTAGGAACCCTTTATTATTTTTTCTGCGTGTAACTCTCTATCCTTTCATTAATGTATTAATTTAAATATTTCTTTATATTTTCCTCTTTCCTTTAAACGTGCCTGTATTTTGATTTATTTTCGTTTATAATATTTTTTTTTGGTTTAATTTTTTCCTGTACTACCTCTTTTATTTTTGTTAGGTTTTTTGTTGTTTTTGGTGAGGGAGTATTTTTGGTAGGGGGTCCTGTCTGCCAAGCCAACTGCCAGACGAGTTGTGGCTGAAGGCTACACTAGCAGGACATTTTTACGGTCCTCTCTTTTCTGTAAGATTTTTCCCATCTTTCCTTCTTCTTTTCTGTCTTTATTTCTTCCTTGCTTTCTGTCTTTCTACCTTTATTTTATCGAGATCTACCTCAATCAGTCCTAATATCTTTCTTTCTGTCTTTCTTTCTAACTTTCTATCATTCTTTTTCATTAGTGATAATTCGTTCTGTCAGTTCTCTTTATTTATTTTTATTACGTATATAGCATTTCGCGCAGTCTGTTTTCTTTCTTTCTTCTTTTCTTTCTTTTTTTCTTTCTAACTTTCCTTCATTCTATCTTTCTTCTTTTTTCTCTTAACCTCTTTTGTAGATATCCGATATCTCTCCATAAATGTTCTTTCATTCTCTCTACTACATTCATTTTTTCTTTGATTCTTTCTTTCTTTCTTTCTTTCTTTCTTTCTTTCTTTCTCTTTCCCTTGTAGTTATCCTATATAACACCTCACCTCTTCTTTCTTTTCTTTCATTTTGTCTGTCATCTACTTTTTTTACTCCATCAGTTTTCTGACATTTTGTTCTTTAATTTTCTTTCTTTCTCATTATAGATAATTCTTTCCATCAGTTCTTATTATTTATTTATTTATAATTCGTATATTGCATTTCACTCAGTCTGTTTTCTACCTTTCTGTCTTTATTTCTCTTTATTAGTGCGCATTAGTTATTTCTTTCTTTCTTGTATACTTCCTCTTTCTCTTTCTCTCTTTTTGCTATCAACGTATTGATCTCGAATTCACACCTTTGTCAAAACGCAATAACAATTGACGGATATCATTTTACAGGATATCTCGGATTACTTTGAAAGTATAATGGTCTTCATGTTGAGTGACCACCATGACAGTCATCCATTATGTTCCCTCTTCTATTTTCAGTGAGTCAGCCGGCCATGTTTGACACTCTCTTATCTCTCGTCACGCCTACAGTTTCCTAATTGGAATGCTGAAAAATACATGCGAATGACACAGCACATATTGATATTTACATCATTTGTGCGACAGTCTGTTGAAAAGATCTTGTTTCAACTGTGAGAAGAAAAAAATGAAATTTATGGGGAAAAAATATGAAAAGAATTTCTGATGTTTGGTGATTTGGTTAGATTTTGAAAAATGAGAAGTGTTTAAAGTTTTTCGTCTCACCCGATTATAAGTTTGTATATATATATATATATATATATATATATATATATATATATATATATATATATATATATATATATACGTGAATAGCTTCATCCACCGCAAGGAAAGTTGGCTCCCTGTGCCGCTCCAGGAATTTTTTTTCGCCAGAGCGATCCTTTAAATCTACAAATCAACCATTCGCCCGTGCATGGAATACTGCTATCATATATGGTCTGGTGACGCTTATGTTTGTCTCAAGGTTATTGATAAGATCCAGAGACGGATATGCAACGTAAATGACCCTGATCTGTCATCTCGTCTGGAGACGCTCTCTCACTGACATGCCGTCGCCTTCTCTGTCTGTTTTAAATACTTTCATGGTAACTGCTCCAAGGAGCTGCTTTCGCTGGTTCCCAAAATTAATGAATTGAAGCCTTCTACTAGACTGGCATCTCGCTCACACCCTTTTACTGTCGAAACTGTTTAATGTCGCCGTCATTCTACTCTAATAGCTTCATGTCTCGCAACTCTCGACTGTGGAACTCCCTCGCCTCTTCCGGTTTCCCTGATAGCTATAATCTCCAACTATTCAAATGTAAATCGACGTCTCCAGATGCCTTAATCTATCCCCTATCCTTCGCTTCATCCTTTCCTCTATCACTCCTATTTCCTCTCGCTCCAACTGTCCGTAACCCTTTGGGTGCTATTGGCTTCCCGCCTTGCTTGGAGTGAAATGCTTTAAAAAATATATTGTATGAGGGTCAAGCAGCTCAGTTCTTAGGAACCGACAACCCAGACACCAGCACATATGATTTGATTATAGTGGTGAAATCTTGGTGCAAAACCAACCACACTTTTTCAAGGGCCGAATACAGAGACCTGCTGAACTACGTGCGACACGGTCCCCAAACGCTCGTCCGCGTGTTTTGAATTCACAGTTGTCCTTCTTCTAGACCGGTTGACATTAAAGGCTACAGAACACAGTCTGCCCTGCTATTTACCCATAGAATCGAAGAAGAAGTTGTTTAATGCCTTTCCCAAGGGTATTAGCATGTTAGCGAATGTAATGGATTCGATACATATATATATATATATATATATATATATATATATATATATATATATAGATAGATAATATATATATACACACATATATATATATATAAAAAGATAGTTAAGATATATATAGATATATACATATATATATATATATATATATATATATAAAGATAGATAATATATATATATATATGTGTGTTTGTGTGTGTGTGTGAATGTGTGTGTGTATGTTTGTGAGTGTGTGTGTGTGTGTAGTAAGGCTGAAAATGATAATGTCAAGCAGAGAAAAAAATTCACGTCTTAAGCATTGCGTTCACTTTCGAAAAAAAATCTTAGAAAGGTATGAATAAATTTTTAAACGGTGTAATTTTCTATCAGATGATCTGCTCTTTTCAAGCACCTTAAACTGTCTGGGTAGGATTTTACCAGGCCAGCATCTTTGTTTTTATCGATAAATTTTGGCGTAATATAACAGTTATCGCCACGGAAAATGGCGGCTATATCTCGAGGTTCAATCCTCCGTGAAGTTACTTACGTTCCCTAAACATTAATGAGTTTTCCAAAAGGTGCAATCTATTATCTTGTACACTGTCGCATGATAATATATTTTGTAAAACCATGTCTCTTAATTGCTTAATGAGCATTTTCTCGAATATCATTCACCTGAATATTAAGCAAGTCAAAAAAAAAAATGATTTTGCACTCAGATGCAGTGCATATCAAGCCCGGTATAAAATTTTAAACTCAGGTCAAAATATGGTAGCTTACTTATTTTAATAAAATATTGCTATAACAGTAAAAATAAATATGAATGTACGTCATTTTAAAAGAAGTAAGTGATTAAAAATGAAGAAATAAAATTGACAAAGTTCTTACATTTCACATGAGGAGACATTAAACTTATGAAAATATGTTATCTTCTTCTATCTGTCTTTCTTTCTTTCTTTAACTGAAATCAGAAAGCGTGTCTGATATATCTTCTCCGTCGCTCCTAGCTATTAAAATTGATTTTTGAGTTCGCATGGCGTAACGTTGTACTAATTAATGAAGAATGTAACATGCGGTATTATAATATGGGATTACATTTGAGATAACATATAAGCAATTTGTTAATTAGTACCAATTCAAAGAGAGTGAACTCACGTAAATTTAATGTATAATGTATTTTTTTAAATTTTGTTGGATTAAATGTAGAATAATTTCGTTAGTAAAATTTTGTTATATCATCATCATGAACAAATAGTTCAGTGCCCTTGACTTAAGTGAGATCCATTTAAAATACTTTGTCCATTTAAAATACTACATTTTTAAAGAATATATTCAGTTTAAATACAGAAATAGCACAAATATAAAAAGAACATCAAACATTATACGTTTTCCCGTTACAAAGTGTTGTTGCCAGATAGAATGGAAAAATATTCCTTTCCCGATATTTCATTCACCTTGTCTATTTCAGTTTGTGTATACGTATATATATTTTAATTCAGTTGGAGATTTAATACTATTTTCACGATTTAAAAAAAAAATCTTTAAAAATAATTGCGATTTATTACGTATTAATTTTCGAAAAGTTCAATAAAAAATTATAGTTATATGACTTAGTGTTTAAAAAATGATCATATTTCTGTAACGCTTTGGTTTTATTGCTGGACCCAGGGTAGAGTTTATCAAGACAGAGTGGGAGGAGTATGTATTGCCTTATTTCAAACTGAGTGCATGCGTGTGTGTATTTTTTTTATATATATTAATGACGTAAATAAAAGTAATTCACTCATACAAACACAGACATAAACATAAAGGTATAAACATTTTATACGCACATGAAAAGTCACACAGCGTCAGTGTGTGACGGACAAAGAATCAGCTCTTTGTTTATATATAGAGATCAGTTGGTAAATCTGACCAGGCAAATGTTAATAAGAACGATGGAGCAATTCATCGGGTACTTCAACAAAGTTGCTAAGATAGCAGTTTTGTGTTTATACGCCGTATTAACTTGACTTCTGCCTTCAGAATCATTCCTTGACAACCACAAACGTAAGCTTTTAATGATGTTTGGATCTGCGGGTTGGATCGAACAGACTAAAAGGTTTATATCTTTATTTTAAGGAATAATCACTCGCTCATCGTCACTAATATTATAGAGTCTGAATTTCTGAGATGCAAAGTTATTATTTACATCCGAACCAATTTCTTCATTGTTGATAGTATGATCACAAATTTCTGCCCTTTTGTGTTCAATCCCGTGGCTGCGTCGTACAGGCTTAGTATCAGTGGAGATATGATTTTCAATAAGTTATCAATATCAAAAAGAAATGTACAAAATCATAGACGTGGTTAGCTGAACTACAACATTCTTCGCGCTTATACTAAATAAAGGATTAAACACGAAATCACCTGACTGGTACACGGAGTGACAAGCATATGAAAAAGTCCCGAGTTTACGACGGCTTAAATATGTTGATAACATTTAGGGATAATATATATATATATATATATATATATATATATATGTGTGTGTGTGTGTGTGTGTGTGTGTGTGCGTGCGTGTGTGTGTGTGTGGCGTCCCCCAGCCTTGCTCGTTCCTCGGTGCTTCGTTCGGGTGTCGCCGCTCCAAACGTGACGTCCGCCGGTCTGCGTCAGTCGTGTTGTCCCGTCCTGTGACGACCAACTGGCTTGGTATTGGTCGCGACACCCAAATGTGACGTTCTAACCTTTTGGTGATTCGGATTGGAATCTGGTTATATTCGATATCAGCCTCGTCGTTTCCAACTCGCTTCCAACGTCTGGTTACCGAAGTAACTGCTTTGATCTCCAGTCTGCCTACCCACGTTGTGAATTGATATTATGCAGACGAAATCAATCAGTCGTCGGGGCCGTAATGCAAGTTGAGTTCAAATAAGGGTGGTATCGCACAAATATGTGTAAAAGAAAAGAAAATAATTACTCAAAAGTTCAAAGGTATCAAAAAAAGGATAACAGTACTTTATATCTGGTTGCTGGATACATAGGACTGCGTCTATCTCCCGACCCGCTATATGGATTCGTCACACGTTGTTTTTGTTAGGTGAGTTTTAACGTCTTAAGTTGTCTGTTCTTTAAGAAACTGGTTCTTGGTGTGTCTTCAGGCGATAGTCGTAAAACTTGTTTTGGTGGTATGAATCTAAGTCGCTCTTCAAAAATAAATTGTTCTTGGATTGAAGATGAGTTCGGAAGTTGCGCGAATCTTTCAAGTCAGTTCTGCGAGGCGGACCTACTTCAAATGCGAACTGGAGACTCTGGAAAACTGGAACTCCAACTCAAATGATTTTCGCTCGCTGCGACTTGGCTTATATGGACGCCGACCAAAATCGGGGTGGGCTTTGTCGGGGTTTGAGTTTTCCTGACAATTTCAAATCCACAATCCCCTTTTTTGTTTTCGGTCAGGAAAAATTTATTATTTCCATTTTTGGAAGTCTTCTCTTACTATACTCTCAGAGGGCGTCAACGATTTTCCTACTTCTTCTCAGTAACATCTCATACCTATCCTCTTAAAGGAGTGGTAGCACCCCCCCTGCATCACATGATCACCTCCGCCTGGCTCTCGTTAACATTTACCCAATGGCCGATTAACAGTGTGGGTGTGACCAGACAAGCCTTGTTTCTTACAAAAAATATCTTGCTCAAAGAAAAAAGAATTATCTCTTCTTTTTCTTTTTTCTATTTCCTTTCTTTCTTTTCTTTTCTATTCTCTCTTCTTCTCTGACCGCCAACAGAACAATGCGACCCGTAGTGTGATAACCTCAATTCCTATCCCAAAGTCACTTTCATCTGGACTTCGTCAATCAGAGTGGGTGGTCATCCAGCAAAACACAGCCAACTTTTCCGATAAAATAGTTTCGCTGTTACCGCTAGATTCTAACACAACCCAGACCTTGTCTAACGATATCTTTACATCGACAAAGACTTAATCTATTTTCTTTGTTTTCTTTTTTTTTTCAGCTCGTGTGTAGTCAGGGCATTCCTATTAAATTTTTATCTCTGTAGTTTTCTGTGGAAGCCCCAAATGGCATTCCCGTGACACAGTTAAATGTTTATCTATTCTGTCCCGGAGTTTAGCTAGCCGATCTAGATTTTCGCCAGCACCAAGTGGCTGTTATCTATTCCCGATAATATAAGTCCGCTACCACGTCACAGTTAATTTTTATCTATTTAGAATTCTCGACAATAGCAATGAAACCCTTCACCATTTTTTCATTATCAAAATTTCATTTCTTTCCCTTCTTTTCTTCCTTTTCCTTGCATCCCCAAATGGTGTCACATATATATAAATATAAATTATCCCTAAATTTTAAGATGAAATGGAACTAATGCTTTTAATTTAATTACATAATTAAATTTGAAGTTTCTACCTTCGGTTTTTGAAACATGATAATTCTTGTGTAGCGAAGAAACAGTATTTTAAATCAGTTAATTTATAATATTTATGCTCTGTAAATTTACCTTGAGTACTGTTGAGAAAAAATTAAAATATCAAAAAGAACACCGGTTTATATTACAATACATATATATATATATATATATATATATATATATATATATATATATATATATATATTAAGACATTTCTTATGTTTATACGTTTCATTTTATAGGTATAAATATAAACATTATTAACGACATTTACCAGCCTGAATTATAAACAGAGCATTTACTTAAATATTTGTATCTATAAAAAAAACATATAAACATAAATAAAAAATGTCTTATATTAATTGTCGGACTTTGTTCCTGTCATAATACACACACACACACACACACACACACACAACACACACACACACACACACACACATATATATATATATATATATATATATATATATATATATATATATATATATATGTATGTATACGTGTGCCTCGCATCTCTGTCTGCATATGTGTGTTTAAAGTAAGGCTTGTCATTGATGAAAATGATAATGTCAAGCAAAGTTCAAAATCACGGCTTAAGCATTGCGTTCACTTTCGCATAAAATACACTTGGAAGGTATAATACATTTTGTAAACGGTGAAATTTTGTCTGCTGATCTGCGCTTTTCGTGGGCCTTATATATATAATTTAAATAAAAACAGGCTACTGCGCCTTAAAGTATTTTTTCACACCAAACCCAGTTCTCTGGAATAAGAATTAACTTTGAGTTTAAGCAAGCGAATGAGCCAAATGGAGTAAAGTGCCATGTAGATTTAAAAGTTTTCCCACTTGTGACGAATCCAGCTATTGATTTGTTTTTTGCATTCTAGCCTGCTAGTTAACATTCGTGTTAGTCAGCTGTTGGCTCTCACCCTGGCCAATAGAATCTTCCTGCCTATTCGGGGCAGCTAGCTATAGGCTCTCACTCTGGCCCGTACAAAATGGCGGCAAACTACATGCAAACTGCCGTAGAAGCATGAAACAATCAATTATTTCCACTATCGATGGGAGTTGGGAAATGCCAATTTGGTCTTGGCCTTCACGCTAACTTGGAGCATGTGCATGTATATTTTAGTGCATATCCGTCGAAAATTGCGGCAGTGCATTCGTTACACACACACACACACATCCTGCCTTTTATAGATAGATATATATCAACGATATTAATGTGTCTCTAAATAATAGCAACTCAATGCGAGAGAAGTTTAACAAAGAAGGATTACTTAAACCGGCACATAAAACTCTGGTTACAAATATTTTTCTTTGGTCCGAATTTTTAGGACAAGGATTTTCTTGCCTCTCACCAAATTGTAAGTGAAAAAAAATACATTAAAAAAAAACAAAACATAAAAACAAAGAGGTTAAAGTGGATTCGTAAGACGAACATTTTCATTGATAACATCATCCCCCTTGTGGAATCTAGTCAATATATTCTTAATGCTACAAGGAACAAGAGTTGCAGACCGTGGATCTCTAAAGGAAGACGATTACACCTTCTTCTGGACCGGGAGAGGAAATGATGAACACAGGGAGCAAGGAGTAGGATTCGGTGTCTGGAACACGTTTCTACCTCTGATTGTATCTCTAGCAAGTGGCACAGAGAGAATTTCCAACCTTCTCATCTTTACATATCAAGGCCTTGTAAAATTCATGCGAATCTATGCACCAAAACTCCAAGGCATGCCGGAAGGTAAAGACCAATTCAACGCTCAACATGTCAGCGTTGTCAACCGTCTCCCACCGTATGATCATATATACCTTCCAATATATTTCAATACAAGGGTTGAATTTTTATGTTTTCATAAACTGTGTAGGACGAACACCTATTTCCAGAACAAGGCTTGCCAAAAAGCATCCTGGAGTCATCTAATGTCAAATCATTGGCACAAGGTGGACCTGGTCATCACTAGATGTGAATCCCTGCAATACTAGAACTACAGTGCATACTGTGACACTTACCACTCCCTGATCTCGTCAAAGTTAAATCCTAAGAATCTCTAATATTCAAAGAAGAAATACCAGTTGAGAATGAACTCTTGCAAGACTATCCAGAAAAAAATAAAATATTCATAGAGGCTATGTCACAGTGCTCGGAAGACAGATGGAAAAATCAGTTGGAAAATCATCTACCATGCTATAATTTCGGCCCATGAAAAGAAGATGCACAAGACCAAAGATTAAATTGGAAATGGTTATCTATGCTAAGCGCAGCGCGCTGATTTGATTTAAACCTCTCTGAAATCTGCTCTTAGCAAGGCCCATCAAACTGCAAGTCGTGTAAATGATTATTGGCTAAGTCGCTTAGATAAGCATCAAAGAGGCTTCGATCAGCAGCAATATCTTAAATATTCGAAGGTCTTTAAGAAATCAACTGACAAACCGATTAAGAAATCAGTGCCTCTGATATCAAAGACAGGGACATTAATTACAGAAAAAGACAAACACATGGGACGAGGGATAAAGCATTACCAATAAATTGATTCACGAGTAATTTCCTTTGGTAAAGAAGCACTTGATGTTATTTCGGGTCTCTCCAGTTGATTCAAAATATCCACAGTTGACATGATCTTCCCTCTATCTCAGCTCCAGTAGAAATATCGGGAAGAACAAACCCAAAATACATCACCCTTATCGATTTTTCAAAAGGTTTCGATTTTGTTCGCAGGAAAGGTCTGTTTCGGTTACTAATAAAATTGGCTATTCCACAGTGTTGCTGAGCATCATCACCCCTGTTCACTTATGATGGTGAAGCTTCAATGCCCTTCACTATTCAGTGGCGTAAAACAAGGATGTTTTTAGCACCAACTTTGACAGGAATCCTCTTTTTCTTGTCATTGAGCTTTGAGTTCAAACAAGAATACGGTCTATAGTAACACATTAGAACGGCAAATTCTTCTGCTTGACCAGCCTGTGGACAAAGACAAAGGTGCGTACAATACTCAACATAGAAAATTAACTCTTTGATATAAAACAAGTAACGAAATAGAGACAGCCATGTGGGAGCTCTATTCCACACTCCAGCTTCATCTGGCAAACATGTCATGCAAGGGTTGCTCTGTTAATCCACTCCAAACACTGGTACTAAATGGATAATGTTTAACTGAAAAGGGCGCGAAATAAATGTCTGGCTAACATACTACATCACACACACACACACACACACACACACACACACACACACACACACACACACACACACACAAGGAAAAACATTATGGCCTATCGCACTACCTTGGTTTTGACCATAAGGCTTTGGCAGTTGACTGTGTAACAATTGTTCATCAACACACACAGATTTTATCACGCCATGACACCGGGAGTCAAGCATGGGAGACAAATCTTTGGAAAAATCATCCGCTACCCCTGTTATGGGTTAAATGTTACGACTTCCACGTGGATAAGAAAATACAATATTCACAAGCAAAAAGTAATTTTCCTTACAATAGATATCAGCTTTAAATAACACACAAAGCTTGACAAGTTAAAAAAAAAAACGATGAATCAATTTAGTCGTAAAAACATTTTAAGGAAGTATTGTTACTCAATATTTATTTTCAATTTCAATCCAATAAAGAGACAAAAATTTATATATTAACATTGATTCTATAAGAATAATGCATTGCGTTATTCAGTAATTATACGAGGAATACACAGAAATGTAAATACCCGTCCTGGGTATGACGATAAACTACGTCCAGCAGCAAGGTCTCTGATCAGCAGGTTTTTTGAGAAGCGTTGAACCACCTCTTCATTGCTGGTGTTCCCAGGTCCAGCCTCACTCGGAGTGGTAGCACCTGCAAGGGGCCCAGCTATGGGCAAATATAACCCCTCAAAATCGTGATAAACCACTATGAAATTGTAAAAATAGGTTTTAGTAGCAGAAATTTGTAAAAAAAATTATTACCAGGGATGCATTATTTCCAGCAATACATTTTTGAAAAAAATATTACCAGCGATATATTTTTGAAGAAAGATATTACCAGAAATATTCTTTTGAAGAAAAAAAAAATATTCCCAGCAATAAAAATTCTGTCGGTCTTAAATAACCCATTGAGGTTGATATGACGTAAAACAAACAAAGCCAAACCAAATCAAACAAAATGTAAATATACACACGCACACGCATACACACACACACACACACACACACACACACACACACACACACACACATACACATATATATATATATATATATATATATATATATATATATATATATATATATACAGAGAGAGAACGAGGGGAAAAAGATGAAGAGATAGGTTGTGTGTGTTGTAGGAGAAATTTTGAGAAATTTTCTCACATCAATAAATCACCAGATCATCTATCTGTGCACATCATCTGTATCGCCAAAATACATATATTTAGCATTTGGAAACATAAAATTGTGATTATATATATATATAAAATATATATATATATATATATATATATATATATATATATATTGTGTGTGTATTTAGGCAGCATATTTTCAATGACAGACTATCATCACTGTCGTGTCCGTATATTGTTTAATATGTTTGTGATTTCCATCTTTGATAATGGTTTAGTAAGCCGAAAGCTTAGATTATATTAAAAAAATATGGATCAATATTGTGAATTTCTTTCTTCGTTTAATGATAATCTTATCAAACTTATCAGATGTTACGAACAAATTTTACATAAAATAAATAGACAACACTTGTCTATATTATTTAATGAAACGTGTATAAATATATATATATATATATATGTGTGTGTGTGTGTGAAAATATATAGAAAATAGGAAAGAACACGTTAGGTAAATATGTAGCGTGTTGGAATCATATTTTAAATAAATAATTATATATATATATATATATATATATATATATATATATATATATATATATATATATAGGTAACTATACTGTTTCGAAAACCTTCGAATTTTTGATTTGCCAATAATTAAATCAATCTCAAAAGAAAAAAAAGTTTTAAAAAAAAAGTAAGAGCTAGAAACATGAAAGTCTGCCGAAAAAAATATCACAGATACAGCTTTAAAGCCCAAAGAAAAAACCCCGACACGAGTAAACAACTAACTAAAAGAGCTCAATACAACCGTATAGCAGACCTAGATAAACCTAGTGAGCCAGACAAACCTACCCATAGATTCACCTAAGCGGATCGACAGGGAAAGCTGGCTTATATATATATATTGTCATCTACAGACAAACTGTTTCGCTGTATCACAGTTAATCAGTGTAGCTAGACGTCCGGTTGCCCCTATTTAAGATGGAAACACGGCTGAACTGGCGTTACTCGAGAATTTACCTCTAAGTCGTTACAGGAAGCCTATGGGTTACGGCAGTCCCGACTTACGGCGAGTCACGATTACGATGCAATCTGCATTAATCGACTTTGTTTACATAAAATAAAAACGGTGCGGGAGAAGAATAATTGTTAAGGCGGAGAATACATTGTGAGGCGGAAGTGTAAATAGTCATACGGCTCTAGATTTAGGAAGTAGGCATAGGTTAGTTCCTGGTTGTAAGCCATATTGGTTTGTTGGAGTGGGATTGCTGATTCCCGGATCATCGAAGTTGCGCTCTGAATTACAGGAAAACATCGCGTTTCAATGCATCGTAGAAACTGTATTCTATCGTAAGTTCAGGCTACTCTCTCTCTCTCTCTCTCGCTCCTTCTCTCTCTCTTGCTCTTTCTCTCTCTCTCTCTCTCTCTCTCTCTCTATATATATATATATATATATATATATGTGTGTGTGTGTATTTAGGATGCAAATTCTCTTTTAGGCATGTTTGAATAAATAATAAAACAGACATTATGTCTGCTTGTTTTTAATAAAATCTGTTATATTCACGGATAAAATTTCGTGTCTTGCAATGAATATATCGTTTTTACTTTCCATTTACCAACTTTTGTATAACTAATTGCAGCCCTGAAGAACACAGAATTTTGTATTACTACGTACACCCCTGAAAATGATCTCGAAGGGAAGATCAAAAGTACTTGAGAAATGGAAAATAAAAACGATTTCCATTGTTATAACACATTTCTCACATCATTTCATTGCAATACACGGAAGGTTATCTGTGAGTATGAAGGAGTTTTATTAAAAATAAACAGACATAATATATATATATATATATATATATATATATATATATATATATATATAGTGAACATATATATATATATATATATATATAAATAAGTGAACATAAAAGTCAACACTTGGAGGCTATGCTAGATGCAATCCTCAGGCACTCGTGGCCGGACGATTGCATCTAGCATGAAAAATAATGTCTCCTTTAAGTGTTGACTTCTATGTCAACTTTTATATTTACACAGGCTCTATCTCTGATATTGAGCACATTATCCCATAAATATTGCACATCTTTAAACTATATTTCTTCATATATATATATATATATATATATATATATATTTGGCAGAAGAAATTTAGGGACGACTATTAAGTCTCTACTTTCTCGCACCGAAGATAATTTATTTGTAACAATCTTAAACTTTCTAGGATCTCCATAATAATTTCCCAACTGTAGAGGAAGAACATATGAAAAAGAAAACAATTTTCTCAGTACATACATAAAATTACATGCACGTTTTGATAGATAGATAGATAGATAGATAGATAGATAGATAGATAGAATTATATGCGCGTCGTCAGGTTAGAGAGAGGCGAATAAGATATTACAAACGTTATAAGGAACTCTTCTACTACACACACGCGCATCTCTCTCCTCTCTCTCTCTATATATATATATATATATATATATATATATATATATATATATATATATATATATATATATATATATATATATATATATATATAAGGATCCGGTAACAAGAAGGAAGAATGGAAAGGAATCTTGAGTTAACAATGAATAATTTTTACGTGTATGAAACGATAATCCTTTCAAAATAGATGTGTTGCTCTTGGCTTCTGTAATCCTGACGAGAGATGGACATGATTGTGCGATTTATTGCAATCTTTGATTGCATCAGTGACTCCATCCCACGAGACTGAGTTTCTCGGCAGACATTAATACACGTTATATTCGAAGGCGACCGCAAACACCTTTTTCCCCAATAGGTTCCTTGAAGCAGTTTGTCAAGCGATGCAGAGCGATATTATTTCTGGCGTTTGTGACAGGACAGCCGATTCGCTCGACCATGTGGAAGCCGTGCCTATCTGTAAACAATTCAATGAACATACATTGTCCCGTCAGAAATAAGAGGTTTTCCTATCGTTTCATTTCCGTCTTGTTGGTTTCTGTGTATGTCAGATTCAAATATGAATGTATACCAATATAAAAACATTCAGTGAATATGTTTGTCTGTCTCCCGTTTGCCTTTAGGTAATTACGTGCGGTGGCGCACGCCTACGCGCACACGCACATACATTTACTTATACATATGCATGTATGTGTGTGTATGGACATGCACACGTGCATACACACACACATACACACTCAAACACACTCAATCACACACACACACACACACACACACACACACACACATATATATATATATAAACTCTTCCATCATCTGGCAACATCGCCAATCTCTACAGCAATATATGTACAAATGTGACAACATAAACAAAGTCATTTATTTTCTACCATCTATTTTAGTAGTTAGATGTGTTTGTGCGTGTTTGTGTGCTTTTCTGTGCGTGTGTATGTGCGTGTGTATGTGCATGTATATTTGGATGTATTTGTTTATGCTTTTTATGGACATATATTCATAAAAGTACGTATAAAACATTTGCTATTATAAATCTAATATTTAACGATATATATACAAATCAAGATATGTGTTCCGGTCTGTGTCTGCCTATGAGTGCGTGTGAAAATTCCAAAAATATATTTGTAATAAGATCATATGAATAGAGAGAGAAAGAAAACTGTTCTTTATTCGGCCACAACTTGGATCTAAAGAATGTCACATAATTAAAAGAGAATATAAATTACTTGGCGGGAAAATTTTGTGTATGCCGCTCTAGAATTTTGTCAAAATGTAGATCTGCCCCACGGATTTTTTTAAAATAAATCATTTCTTAAAATATATACTCATTACCCAAGCCAAGAAAAAAAAAGGAAAGAGTAAAAACAAAACCTTATAATATTTACAATAAATAATTAATTCATAAAATAATTATAAAATGCAAAATAATGCAAAACATTTCCAAAAAGAATAAATAAATTTGTATAAACAAAAAATTCAACAACAGGAATAATATTTAATTTTGCTTTTTATTTTTTTATATATATATATATATATATATATATATATATATATATATGTATGTATGTATGTGTGTGTGTGTATGTATATGTGTACATATATATGTGTGTGTATATATATGTATATATATCTATGTATGTATATACATATATGCATATATGTATATATATATATATATCTATGTATAATATATATGTATGTATATGCATACATACATACACACCCATATCTATCTATCTATCTATCTATATATATATATATATATATATATATATATATATGAAAACCTAATGCAAACCCTTTATATACAACCTGATGTCAAACCACCCTCCATCCATAATTAAACATATACCCTCATCAATAGAAAATAGAATTAGCATCAACTCCGCTAACAAGGAAATATTCCAACAACACAATGGTTTTCTAACACTGCCCTAAAAAATAGTGGTTATAAAAATGTTAATATTAACTATAGAGACAATTGCACTGGCCATAGGAAAAAAAAGAGGAAAAGAAAAATCATTTGGTATACCCCTCCGTTCAACCAAATGGTAATTTTAAACTAGGACAAAAATTCTTAAACCGAATTTATAAACACTTCCCCACCAATAGTAAGCTTAGTAATATATTCAATAAGAACACCCTAAAATTGAGTTACAGCTGCTCTGAAAATCTTGAACGTATAATAAAAAAACACCATAATAAGATCTTGAACAAACCCCCATGCCTAAAAAGTATTAATAAAAACCCTGTACTTAAATCAGACAATAAAAGGGAAAAATTATGTAACTGTAGAAACCTAGAAGACTGCCCATTAGAAAATAAATGCTGCATTAAATCTGTGGTATACCAATGTACTATATCATCCACTGAGAACCTTAGCACTAATAAGATATACATTGGGTCCACGAAGAATGATTTTAAAGATAGATGGAGGCAGCATAAGTGTTCTTTCAATAATATAAACAAAAGAAATCAGACTTTCCTATCTAAATATTTTTGGCATTTGAAGGAAACAAATAGGACACCTAAAGTTAAATGGAAAATTATTAACAAGGCTAGAACATGTAAAACTTGGATGACCCATGCCCTTTATGCCTCCATGAGAAATTGCACATAATTAAGCTTCTAAATAATAATAATCTATTAAACAATAGACACGAGTTAACGGTTTTTTGTAGGCATCATCAGATTTTTGGTTTGAACTATTAGCTAAAAACTAGCATACAATATAATAACTTGTTTAATCCATAGCCCACTCATCAGATTCATAGTTTGAATAATTAACTAAAAACATGCATACAATATAACACCCTTCATAATCCATAGCCGAAATAAATAGTTTAAATACCCTAAAAAAGATAACCCTTTATGAAGTCGTCAAAAAACAAACGTTACGACAGTTTTTTTTTATATGCACAAATCCCTTTCGTTAAAAAATAAAATAAAAAAATAAATAAATCTCCATAGACATGCAAACTAGACGATAGTTAATACATCTTCCGTTTCAAATTTAGACACCCCCACCTTTCCCTGACTTGACATCTACGAAAGTAACACTATACTGATACTTATTATTAACACCCAACACCCGCCTACCCAATTTAAACAATTCGCCCTAGCTGTTACCATGGAAATTTTGATTTCAATTTTTAAAACACGTAAATTTCAGACAACACGTTATTCCAAAAAAATTTCGCTTGAAGATGGAACAGAGCTTATTTTAACTCAATTTAATTTAAATAATTATATTGAAGTTTTCGGCTCTTGTTTTGAAACATGGGACTTCTTATGTCGCGATTTGGAATCATATTTTTAAATAAATAATTATATATATATATATATATATATATATATATATATGTGTGTGTGTGTGTGTGTGTGTGAAAAGTGTGTGTATATAAATATAAATAAATATATATATATATATATATATATATATATATATATGTATATATAATTATTTATATATTATATGCGCGGTACTTATTAGAAAGCGCTCAATATCAGAGATAGAGCTAATATATGTTTATATATGTATGAGTCCCGACGGACGACCAAGTATGTATATGTGTCTGCATACATCGATGTTTGCATTAGTACGATGGCAAAACGACGACGTTTCCCCCACCACTTCCACAATACCACCAATACACGCAATCTACATAAACCCAAAATTAAAAAAAAAATAATCAGTTTGTCTGACGATCGCTAAAGCGTGAAACCCAGGGTCACAAACTCACATCACCAACACGCTACATAAGAGTTCTTATGTTTCAAAACAAGAGCCGGAAACTTCAATATAATTATTTGAATTAAATTGAATTAACGTACTAAGATCTGTTCTATCTTCAAGCGAAATTTTTTTTTTGAATAACTTATTTCTGAAATTTACTCATAAAACACGTAAATTTCAGAAATAAGTTATTCAAAAAAAAAAAAAATTGTTTGAAGATGGAACAGAGCTTAGTACTTTAATTCACTCTAATTCAAATAATTCTATTGAAGTTTTCGGCTCTTGTTTTGAAACATGAGAACTCTTATGTAGCGTGTTGGAATCATATTTTTAAATAAATAATTATATTTATGCTCTACTTTTGCATCGAGCACTATTTTTTAAAAATAATAACAAAAATACTAAAGAACTTTGGATTATTTACCTAACGAATTCTTTCCTAATTTCTATATATTTTTCACACACACACACACACACACACACACACACACACACACATATATATATATATATACATCGAAAGACACCTTTTCACACCATGGCATCGAAAGACTCCTTTCACATGGATGGCGGGAATTGAAGTTTAATTATATATTTCATTGAATGGAAAAGAAAATATATCTAAGTATAGGATATATGGTATTTTTATTAGAGAGTTTTTAGTATTCTTAGATTTCTCCTTTAGCGGGGCACTAAACGAGTCGAAAAATATCTATGATGATTATTGTCCCCGACACTTTCGATGTATACGACTATATGTAATTCTGCGTCTGATGTGGTAAATCTATTTTTTTATAATGAATATTTGCCGATAAAAATCAGTCTCATAAAAAATAACCAATCTCCCAGAAGACACCCAGATACAACTGCCTGCCCCATTAGAAATAGTATTGTTGATAATATCATTATTCAGAAGGGATTATTTCATTGAAGACATCCTAATATATAAAGCAATTCTAGCCATCCCTAAGATTTAACCGATTTGACACGTGTTGTAACATCTTGGCCGTCTTCTAAATTTGAAATATCACGACATATATTCTCACACACATTAGTACTAATTCCCCACGATAAGATTTAAAACATGCATATAACATGCGTATTAAAATAGAAGATTTCAAAATGGTTGTGTTGGCCGACAGCGCTTGATGTAATTATGAATGGTTTCTATACTCTCTAAGCAGGCAACTAAAAAAATGCATTGTGGATCAAACCACCGAAAGAACGTTTCCCTAACGACCACAAAGTTAGCCTCCTTAAGTCCAGTGTGAAAAGATATTTTCCCCTCCCTGAAAAAAAAAATCACTCATTAATACTCTACTTGTGTGGACCTTTGTTCTTGTATTGGATGAATTATCATTAAATGAAACAAACAAAAAATATCTCTCGGTCTCTTCTTGAAGTTTCATATTTAAATTTAGTACACAATTCTCTGGTGATCGAGTAGAAGGTGGTCTCCTGTTGAAACCAAACTACAATGATATCTTTTATTTATCTTCATGCGGAATAAATAAAGTGTGAATAAACACATATGGAAAAAGGTATAATTTCAACTATCGTGGAAAACTGTGTATTACTTTGTAATTAGTGTACATGTACTGTACATATTATTGGTAATATTTTTCTTTTTTAATGAAGTTCAACCTGACAAGGAGCGGAGGTAGCGAATTTCGGACAAAATGTCACATATTACGTGGATATGTGTAGAAGATAACAATTAATCCTAGACTTGAAAAGGTTGTGATTGTAGTGATCGAGGAAGAATCATCTAGGGTGTAGTTTCCACAACTCACCTGTTCATGGGATGAAAATGCACCAATGGAATATGAAGGGAAGGGGGGTTTCATGACTGGTTTTAGCTGTAAAGGTAAAGACTTGTTAAACTCAGAAATGTAGTTCATCTGAATAGTTTCTCTAGAAAATGCGATAAACGAATGACTCGCGACGTTTTCTGTGAGAAAGATGTTTCAGGGTGGAAAATAATTTATCTGCCATAAGGACACGGGAACGGTTTGAACTCTTCCGAGACTGAAAACTTGAGACTATGCAGCTAGAATATAGCAGCAGAAGTTCAAATTCTCCTGATCTGATTGTTTTAAAGGTAGATAATAGCGCGAAGATTACTTGATTCGGGGAAGCGGTACAGAGAACCGGGCAATTTTCCAGCAATTTCTGGTGATACTTTTTTTTCATGGAACTGGTTTCTTAAAACCTATTGAAAAGACCCTCAGGAGCGAGCAGTACAAGAGAATATTAGAGTCTTGTCTGCTCCCTTCTGCTGAAAGGGTGCAAATAGACCCCACCAAGCTCATTTTTATGCAGGATAATGCTCCCTGTCACAAATCAAAATTGATGAAAAAATACTTTGATGAGAACCAGGTGAGTGTCATGACATGGGCACCCCGATCTCCTGACTTCAACCGCATAGAAAACTTATGGAGCATTATAAAGTACAGGCTCTCGAGAAAGCAGTTGAACAACAAAGGATTTGATTGTGAATTTCATATCCGAATGAAAATCAATGCTTGGAGATGTGATTTGCAAGAACCTAATCATTCAATGCCAAAAAGGGTTGAAAAGGTTATTCAAAATAAAGGAGGATCCATAGATTATTAAATATTTCGAACTATATTACCTATTATAAATAAATTATACCTCTATTATTCTTTATTTAAGCTGTTCGCTTATGTGTCTATTGATTGCTACTTGCAGGAAATAAGTGAGTCACTTTTGCACAGAGTTTTTCCCTAAATCTCATTTATATCCAAAATTATAATTATCAATAGAATACCTTAGGGTGAGTAAACATTTTTTTACTAGGTGGTCGGTAAGGGGTCTTAGTAAGATTAAAAATTAGTTTGGCACCAAAAACAATAGGCGAAAAAATTCTTAAGTAAAAAGAATCAGGTGAGTCACTTTTATCGAACAGCACTGTATATATTTTTTTAAAAAAGTGCATTCATGTTAGCGATATAATATTTAGTTTCCCAACTGGAATTTTCAATAGTCGTAATACTTCAATCTTTCAGTGTTCGCATATTTTGGTCATTGTAAAATCAAACTTACTTTTTAATATTCAGCTATTAATCTAACTTTATACTTAATCAGCCATTTTCGCAGGTCTTTGTGGGACACGGACCGTTGTAGAAAACTTATTCTTCAACCGGCGGCTATTTTATCACAGACTCAAAGTCACTCGCGATTTTATCGCTATTTCCATAGAAAATTTTCACATGTGGATCATTATTTATTGGTGCCTCTTCACACTGTTACAGCTTCAAGTGGTCATGCTACTTCAAAGGAGACGAGTGACACTCATTTTCTCCGTTTTCTAAATGCAGAAAGTCCTATTCAGATAGATTTTCTATCCCAAGACCTGCCGTTTTGTGGAACATTCCTCTGAGTGTTTCTCTATACCCGGTAATCTTAATAAAAGGTCAATTATTATCTAACCTCTTTTACCCTCATCATCTGCACTTCCTCCGACCTCCTCTTTTATTTGTATCACACTCTTTAGTCGTTATTGCTATTTTAATAATAAACCTCGAATTTGCCCCAAAAGGTTGTTCTTTGTGAATCCTAGTCTAAAAATCTCTACTACATGTTTATACCAGATAAATAATGAAGAATAAAGATCTGCTGAATGTGCGCCTATCCTGATTTTCAACATTATTTTGGTTTACATCAAGTTGATTGCTTATAAACATTCCATAAATAAATAAAAAACTACTACTAGAAACACACAACTGAATATTATTTTCATGGCCCAACCTATTAAGAAGGACTTCATAATTCTATTTCTCTGGGGATGTCTTTCACATCAACATTCTTATCATTTCCAAGCGATTTAAATCTGCGAAACTTCCAAAAGATATATATCAAATGAGTAGATATTCTTACAAGCTATCAGCAAAACAATGCCGTCTGTTCGATAACTTTCATTTCAGTCCAAACAATCAACACGCTACAAACGGTTATCTCGTAAACAAATCTACAAATAACTGCAGCAAATCAATATTTCTATTCGTTAAAGATCGATTTTGTTAGATCAAATAAGTTTATGTACTAAAGATATTTGATGAATAGAAAATAAGGATTAACAATTGTCTATTCTAACAATTCTGATAAAGAAAAATCAGCACTTGTACTGGTCTCGATCTGACTGCTCGGCTTTGTCACATATCCACCGGCGTAAGTTTACCTCTCTGTGTCTTTTCTATATATACTTCCATGGTTATTGTTTGAATGATCTCTTCGCTAGAGTGCCTCTGTGAGGAGAGTTCCTTTTTCTTGCAGACGTCTTACAACCGGTGCTTGACGCCTGAATTATTACTGCAATTATTTGTGAACCGTTTTTGATTTTCAACATTTATTCACGTTAAGTTCATTTTAATTTTATATTTTCTTACGTTCATATTACTGACATTTTTGCCAAAAAATTGATTTTTTCTTTCTTTACCCTCCTCTCAATTTTACTTTAACCTTTGTTGTTTCTTATCTTTTTATTTTTAGTTTTTATTTTATTTTATTTCATACATATTTTTAATAAATTTTAATTTTTGATTTTCTGTTACTCACTCCCGCAAAAATTTAATTTGTCGTTGTTTATTTATTCTACGTCAGACTTAATTTTTCTTTATTTACTTATTATTTCTAAGTGTTACCATGTTCTTTGATGTTCTTGTTTAAATATCTGTTAAATTTTCTGTGTTCCATTGGTTAAATCTTTTGTGTGTTTATTCTAACTTTTCGTTATTATTTTTTTCTAGTCATTATATGTTCCTTATTTTAGTTTACGTGTTTCGTTCGTTTTCGGGCTGACTACGAATTTTTAGCGGCAGCCATATTGTATTTGTGAATTTGCTACATATATTTTGTTTCGTATTTACTGTTGTAAAAGTTAAAAAAAAGATATTTATTGTTTATTGTCTGCCTTAATTTGTGAGTCTTCGTTCACCTAATCATTCTTGTGAGTATTTTGTGATTGTTAACTTTATATTTTTAACGTACATTGTCTTTTTTTGCGTACGCTTTCCTTTTAAGTAACCCATTTTTGCGTGTTCAACTGTTTTTGTGTTATTATTTTGTCTCGTAAAATTACTTTTCTGATTGTGATTTATTGTATTTATCTTTTTTTAATTGTATATTATATTTATGTTTCTGTTTTAAAAATGGGTGCCATGAACACTGGTAGAAAAAAATCTTTTGTGGACTAAAAAAAAAGAAAGATCCTCCCGATAAGTTATCAGAAAAATAATCCCGATAAGGAATGAGTGATGAATGCAGAAGAGGGCCAAATTTTGAACAAAAATCCAAATTCCACCAAAAATATGGTGCCCTCAAATGATAAAAATTTAGAAGAAACCAAGATTCAAGAGAAAAATATGGTGGCCGAAAAAGTAGCGGTCGGAAAGTCGCCTTCTTGCTGGACGTCACCGCCAAAATGTAAAATCAATATGACAGGGTTCCTGGAGAAAGCCAAGAGCTACGCACATCTGGCCACAGCAGATGAGCCATTGAAAAATCACAAGAAACTAAAGAATGTTGAAAAAAAGAATTGTGTCAGTCTTTGTGGTGAACATGCGGTCGCGCAAAATTTGTCACTCCACAATAGGAACTATAATCAAAGCTTTGACTCTCCAGGGCATTAAATCTCAGAGGGTCATCAAAGGGAAAGGCTTTTTACGTGGGACGTACTGTTACCCACGCCTACTGATTTTGAAGCCGCAACAACAAGAGATTTAATAACGAAAGACATCATTCTGCGGATTGAATATGACAGGAGGCGGAGGAGCCTGTATCAGTATATGAGGTTCTTCCTATCTGTGTCAGTTTGGACAGATACTCAGTGCTTCCTCTGACGATCTTACCGGGGTCGTGGGTGGAGGTTCGAGATAATAATTGATAGGAAGGCCTTCATCTCCATCCCCAAATATCTCGATGTAGAGGGCCAGAAAATATAGATATTCGTCACCGGGCGTAAACCAGCTCTGGACGTGTGGACAGACTGGTCACCTGTCTTTTTCCTGCACAGAGAAGAAGGCCTTTGAAGTTCTGCACCCCCTTTGGCCGAGTCTGTACATTCCGTCTCGCCTGTAATGGGCATGCCAGTGATCGGAACCGGTGTGGATAAACCCCCGGTTGGGTCCAACCCTCAGCCTCTATTCCCCGAAAAGCATTTGCCCACCACCAGTGCGGTTGCGGAGAAGGGAGATGGGGAATGGCAGGTCGTTAGTAGGGCAAAAGGGAAAACCCAGGCAGCGGGAACTCGTTCCACAGCAACTAAAACAGGCGAAGGCACAGCCGGCCCCACTCCCTCTACCAGTACTAATGGCGTCTCTCCGATCAGCTACTGTAATAAACTCCGGCAAAAGATGCTTAAATATGAACCCTCATTGCAAAAGAAGGAAGAACTGCAGCAACTTAAAGATTCTTTAAAATCTAAACGACAGGTGTCGGAAAGGAAAACTGGCATTTCTATTTCGACACTGCCTTCCTCTGTTACAAAACATTATTCCATGATTCCACCTCCAATTATTAAATCCTTAAATCCTGTCACTTCCAATATGACCTCTCTCAAGAAGAGACCTGTGCCCAAATCATCACCAAAGAAATCAACTCCCATTGCATTACCCAATCCTTCCCCTCTAGAAACACCCATAAATTCACCTAGAAAACATGAACAGCAGAAAAGACAATGAAGACCTTCTTTAAATTCAGCTGAGCCCACTATAGAAAAACAGATCAAATCTAAACCCACCTACACCACATGGCAAGACGTGTGCCGAGTTTCCAAAGAACTAGAGGAAAAGGCTTTAATGCACGCAAAAAAAGATGGAAAATCTAAAAACACTACTAAATTTCAGAAAAAGAAATGGACATAAACAACCCCGAAATATCCCCAATGCGAAAACGGTCCTAACAGTTGTACAATCTTGTGTGGCTGGACAAAAAATATGGCCGAGGCAAACTAGGCCTTTGGGATGTTTCTACCAATGGCATGCTTTGATGACGACAATGTTGATTTATTGTAACAATTTTATTCATTAAAGTTCACGCTTTTTGTTCAACCTATATAGAGTTTTAAAGCTAACCTTCCCCCTGGGTATTGGCGGCCTGTCTCCTGATGGCACCATCAAGAGTGAGATGGGTAGTGTCTCAGTGGGAGTGCGTTGGTGTCTTAACCCCGGCCATATTCAATGCAGGAGAGCAACCCTAATTGGTTTCATCATGTCTGTCTGGTTGGAAAAAGGCCTGAGGTCGGGGTTTCGCAGCGCGAGGCTCTCTCGTGACTTTCAGCATCTTGGGGTGAATATATGTTGTGCGCAAAAGACCCGTTTGTCTTCTCGCGACTATGAAGGCATTAAGTCTAGGGTGTTGTCCCTCTATTCAGCATGATTTGATGGACGCTCGAAGTGTGTCTCTTGGCTGGTGAGCAAGTATCAGAAGGCTGCTTGTGCTCTTGTCTTCGCAGATCCTGCGAGCAGAATTTGTGTGCTGGATGTTACCATAAACGAAAAGTCACTTCGTCTCATTGGGGTTTATGCGCCCAATGTCCATTCCGAGCGGCCTGCTTTGTTTCGGCAGATCGAGCTGTTTTTGACGACATTGCGTCAGGTATTGGAATGCCAAATTCGGGTACTAACAAACGGGACGTGAAACCATTTTGTGACTTTATCGACAAGTTTGATCTTGTCCATAAGTACAGGAATTAACACCCTCCGGAGTTAGTGTGGACTTAGACTAATAGTGGTGGCTCGGCTACAGAGGTGCGTTCTGGCTACCTCAACAGAGTCTTAATCAGGAGAGTCGATATAGGGCTCTTAGGATGTCCAAGTTTCCATTATATAGTTTATTCGGATCATAGGCTGGTCCCGGTTCATGTAAACCTAGATATCTCTAAGGTTAAGATGGTTGGCTATTGGAAATTAACCTCATCGCGATTTGTTGAGCAGGATTTCCGAGACTAACTGCTACTATTGATACAGAGGGTGCTGACGGGGGCTGTTATTGTCAATGCCTGGTGGGTAATTTAAAATCCAAAATTAGAATGTTTGCTGCTGATTATAGTCGTTGGCTCGATCTAGATAGATTAGCGTTGCAAACGGCTTATGAGCAGAAAGTTGATCGGGCGATCAAATCCCGTGATAGTGGGGACGTAGTTTAGCTAAGGCAGATTTGGCAATCTTGCTTATCACGAAGGAACAATTTCAGGTAGTTAGGGCTCGTTTAAAAAGAATGTCCTCTGAGGCTACGAATATGATCGCTGAATTGCGTGCAGAAGAAGCTTGGAATGAATCTCGGCGCCATATCGCATGCGTCACATTACCGGATAAGCGGACCGTGACAACAAACGAGAGCACATGTAAGGTGTTTTGTGAGTATTTTCAGGAGCTTTTAACCAGGGAGATAGGTCTGAGTCCTGCTCAGTTCGACGCCTATTTAGCTGACTTTCCCTGCCTTGAGGCAGCTGAAGCGACTAGGTGCAAAAGTCCCATTACAGAGTCGGAAATCTGGGAAGCGCTGAAGCAGATTGTTCCTAAACTAATCTCCGGGATTCGATGGTCTTCCCTACGAAGTTTGCTTGAGGCAGTCGCCCGTATTTGCTCCCTTGCTGTCACTGATTTTCGGCAACTGGATGAAGCAGGGCTCTATACCCCAACGCTTCACCTGGGGTGTGATCAATTTGTTACGCAAGGACAAGAACGGTGGAGATGGGTTAGGTAACTTTTGCCCTTTAACTATGTTAAACAGATATTTAAAGATTTTGACTAAGATCTTAGCGAACCGTTTGCAGGCTGTCCTGTGTAGTCTGATTGGCTCATAAGAAACTTGTGCTATGAATGGTAGGACAGGACAACCTACATATGGTTCGTCTGATCATCGAGCAAGTCTACAGTGAAGCCGCACTGATAAATTTAGATAGGTCCAAGGCATTCAATAGGGTTGACTATCGATTTTTGGTGCCGTACTTTCGCACCTGGATCCGACTTCTGTTTGCAATTCACGGTGTGCTGGTGGGTGTGAATTGGGTACGATCGGAGACTTTCGTATTATCGTGATCTATTCGTCAAGGTTGTCCGCTTTCGCCTTTGCTTTACGTTCTTGCGTTGGAACCTTTCCTTCGCAAATTAAAGATGAATCTAGTCCTACGCGGAATTTCCCTGCCTGGTGCTACCACCTCGACCAGGTATTCTGCCTGTGCTGATGATGTTCTTGTGTCGAGCAGAGTGGAGACTGAAGAAGTCAACAAAGAAATCAGTGGTTATGAGATGGTGACGGGCCCAATATCAACCTCGATAAGTCTGTTGGCTTGTGGTTGGGTGCGTCGAAGGGAGTTTCTCTTCCGAATATTTCCTCTTGACGGATGGGCCGGTCAAGATACTCTGCATCCTAGTTCGGTCCAGATATCAAGTTGGAAATGAATTGGTCGGAAGTACACGGGAAGGTCCAGATTGCGGTTAATCTGTGACCTCGGAGGAATCTTTCCTTGAATGGGAGGGCGGAAGTATGTCTTTTTCACATCTACCCGATTCTCCTTTACCGACTCTATGTACATCCACTTCTGTATGCCACTCTAATGTCATAAGTAAGGCTCTCGTTCTCTTTCTTGTGGAGAGACAAAACCGATATGGTATCTCTGTTGCCTTCATCCATCTGAACGTAGTCATACCCAGACCTAGCATTGAAATTCGTCAATATATGCTTCACATCGGGTTCCTAGATCGAATTTGTCGTGAATCGGATGAGGAGGGCGCTTTCTGGATGGGAGACGCCCGTAAGAACTTCCTATCCCTGGAAAGTGTGCACTCATGCGAGGAGGAGGCCCACTGTTTACCTCGTGTCGAATATTCCTGCTACCTCGAATATCGTCAACTGAAACACCTCTTATGGGCGTCGGATGGCCTCTCCAACTTCTAGACGTTGTCTCGTAAGGCATTATATCAGGTGTTAGTCAGGGGGTCCGTTCGTGATTAGCTGATTGACGAGCTCGGCCTTACGAAGCAGGAGACTCGCTCAATATGGCCTTGGTCACCCGGGTTGAAATGTCTCAGTAACAATGAGGCATCACTCACTTGGCTGCTGTTTTGTGGGGCCCTCTGGGAAAAGAGAAACGACGCTGTGATTGGGAGGTCGAGACCTTGGGTCATGCCTTCTTTCATTGGATGTGGGTAGTACCGTTGTGCAGTTTTGTCGAAATGGTTCGCATGCAGCTCCCGTTTGTACCAATGTGGCGCCGCCACTGACGAAGGCTGAACAGTAGGTGTTATGACAGTCGTGATTTAGACGATACGTCAGAAGTAATTCTATGAAGGCAAGACGTTCACTTCTTCCCAACTGATCTTGTACTTTAAGCATCAGCTTAAAGTCAAGTTTAGGATAAAAAAGCGGCGTCTGACTTCATCAGAATTTGGCAAAAGGTGAATTTTGCGCTTTTATGTCGTGTAAAAGTGGCTGACCTCGACAGGCACTTTAATGCAGGTTAGGCATTAGAATATTGTTCTTCCTGGTTTGAACTTGCAACCCATCAAGAAATTAGACTAGCTTAGTTTTAGTTTTGAAACTTTAGTTTCTTTTTTCCATTTAACTTAGCTAGGGTATATATGCTCATTGGCCCCTTTAGTTCTGTCCCTATTTTTCTTTAAGATTAATTCCCCATCATCTCCGTCCTTTTCCCCAATCCCCATTTTGGCATTTTGCTACATTTTTGCGTATATATCACAATAAATATTGCTCTACGCTATGGTACAAAGTCTTTTTAAATTTAGGCGCATTAATAGACAAGCTATCATCAGTTTATATTGGAGCTGGCTAGATATAACTGTATGTTCTATGCTAACAGTTTCTTTTCTCGTGCTTCTTGCTTGTGTGACACCCTTCCGGCTCCATGCTTTCCAGCCAAGTTTAATCTGCAAATATGTTAAATACAATGTCTATTGCTATTTTCTATCCTCCTGATTACAGTTGCATCTTCCTGCACATTATTAGCGTTTCTGTTCCTAATTCTTCCACATACTTTAATGTTTTGTCTTAGTGGCTTTACTGCCCGACATGGGGTCATGCTGAATAAAAAAAAAAACTAAAAAAATATGATTTGTTCGATCAATTAAAAAAACTATTCTCCATAATTTACGAAAAAAACTATTGTCCATAATTTATGAAAGATTCAATTTAAATTGTTATTTCACGCGTGAGTAAGCGAAAAGCTTTATGTGTGTATGTATACATACGTGCGTGCTGATGTTTATTTTAAGCGGTCGTGCTTATACGTATGTGCGTACGTTTGTGTGTACGCATGTAGAAGTGGAAGTATCGTTTTATACTTATGCTGGTTTAAACAAATGTTTATACACATGCATATGCCTGAAAAATGAGTACATGCGTGGTAACTGAATTTTGTTTTGGGAAGACTTCTTTTTAAATATGAAAAATTGCGAGAATTTAATATGATTATTAATGCCAGTAAAACAATTAGCATTACTTTGGAAGGAAAAATTAGGTGTTTTATTTTGTGTATACGTTTTTGTCTATTGTATGATTGTTTATATTGAGGTGGGAAACACCGTGTGCATTTTTAAGCGATTGAACAACGATGATGAAAATCAAAGCTTAAATCATTTGTTTTGTCTGCAAAGACATTCTATTTATTATTAATAATTTTTACGAAAAAAATTTTGCTCGATTTCAGATAATACTTCTTCAGAGAATGTTGATATAATAAGCTTAAATATTTTTCGCCATTCGACTTGTTCCATTTTAATCTATTCTATTCTGTATTTTTTTCATTCATTTATTCTCATTTTATTGACTATTCCGTTCTTCTTTTATTCACATTTTCACTTTCGTTTTATTTTGTCCCTTTTTCATTTACTTTTCTCGTTTTACTCTACGTTCGTTCTGTTTCCTCTCGTCCATTTGTTTCCGCTTTAATTGTTTAGTTCCGTTCTTCTTTTATTCACTTATTCCCTTTTATTTGCATGTTTATTCCATTCTTCTTTCAAACACGTACTCCCTCTTCCCCCAACATTTCTTGCCTTCTTCTTATGTATTTCCTTCTAATTTTTTTATTCCATTTTTCATTTACTTATTCTTTTTAATCATTTTTTTTTACGTTCACCTTTTATTCTTATATTCCTTTTTACATTCTTTTATTCCCCTTTTCTTTTCTTCACTTAATTTATTTTTTATTCTGTTATTCTTTTATTGTGTTATTTTCTCGTTATCATTTTATTCCGTTCTCACGTATTTACCTATTCTCTCTTTACGCATCTTAGTTTGATATTCTGCTGACATTCCTTAATTACGTTCTGTTATTCTTCTCTGTTTTATTGGCTAAATCTCTCTTTCATAAATTTAAACTGTTTTTCTTGTTATCTTTAATAGGTTGTCAATTTTTTTTTTAAATAAGTTTTATTTCACTTCTGATTCTAATTATTCTTTCACTGATTGTAAAGTTGTTTTTTTTTCTGGAAATGACTTCATCTGGATTATCCAGAAATGTTTCCTCGTTAAAATTTTCTCAAACCTGTTGTCGCTTATAACAAATCAGTCTTTATTGATTATGTTCCCCTTATTTTTGTCATTTAGAAAGAAAGATTTTTTGGGAAGATTTATCCATATTCTTCTTGTTTTATCATTTCAGTCCAATCAAGGCGGTAATACCACTAGTAAGCAGGGGGGTTACAGCGAGTGAAATTAAGAGAAAAGACTGATTATCGGAAAGATTGAGGAAATGATAAAAGATGAACGAGGTTCAAGAATATACACCGTTTCAAATTGAATTTGGGACCAATCAAAGTCATTTTGAGACTAAGCAAATTCAAAATGAAATTGCCAAGTTTAGAATGGGACGTATCAAATTCAAAATCAAATAACCCAGTTCAGAACGGGACGTAACAAATTCAAAATGAAATAGCGAAGTTCACAATTGGACGTAGCAAATTCAAATGAAGCAAGTTTGATTTGGAAAGAAGCAAATTCATAGCGAAATAAGCAAATTTGAAGTGGGACTAAGCAGATCCATTATGGAAAAATGTTTCAAACTTATATACATATACATAGACATATATGGATTAAAAAATCAACTGTGCGGCAAATCAGATAATTAAATTCGGAGCGCAGCGCTCCGTAGATTTTACTATTAATTCTTTACAAGAGGATATTCTTAAACGGTTAATTTTGTGTCAAAGTTCGAGTTTGTGGCACATTCATTGGTCAATGAATCAGGGAAAAGAGACGAATATACTCTATATAGTTTTAAAAAATAGCGAATAAGAGAGAGAGTTGTTTAAAATGAAATGATTTGGAGGACAACAGGGCAAAGCCTGAAAGTTCTAAGAAAAAACAGCAAGGAAATATTGAATGCTTATATCAAGACAGAGTTTGAAAAATGATAGTTATAATGAGAAATTTTAAGCGCTAAAAGTTGCATCCTGAAAACATACACCTTTCATGAATTTTCTTGATTGTTCCTAGAAGATAAAAAACTTTCAGTGGTATAGTTTAGTTGAACATTATCATTTTATCATAAGAATATTTAATTTAAAGTCTTTTTTAGAAAAATAATTGCTCAGATCCAAATTAAATTTGCCTAATCCATTTTTGAACTTGAAGTCCCAAATTAAATTTGCTTATGCCATTTTGAATATGACTATTCCATTTTGCATGTGCTATGTTCCAATTTAAATTTGACTATTCCATTTTGATTTCGCTACATCCTATTTGGAATATGACTATCCCATTTGGAATTTGCTATGTCCCATCTTGAATTTGTATGTTCCATTTTGAATTTGACATTTTCATTATGAAATTGCTTTGTCCCAAATTGAACTTGAACGTTGAATTAACATTTTTGAAAATTGTAGTTTTCAAGGAAGCAAATAAATTGAAGTGAATTCCACAGGCGATAAGTGTGGAAAAAAATTGGGTATAGAATTGGTGGTTGTATTTAGTTATTTAAACAGTAAACGGGTGAGATCTAAATGCTAATCTCGTAGCACACTTAAATTCATGTCCGAGCAGTTACCATTAAAATATTTTCAGAAAAGAAAGAGGGAAGTCACATCACTTCCGTGAGAAAATTTTAGATAAAAAAAAACGAACCTTCCACGAAGCTATGAATCGTAAACCACTCAAAACAGAAACGTAAACATAACTCTTTGCTTGCAATTTATATGTTTGTTGTTTTGTTCAATTACAGTATAAAGAAATCCGACGAAACATTAATTTTGTAATGAAACTTTATTCGAAGCAATTCGAACAATGAACATATGGAAGTTTTGATCATCACATATTAGAGTAGAGTCGTTCAGTGGGGGGGGGGCGTCAACACAGACGAGCTAGTATTTAACGCTAGAAGTAGTATAAATTTGGGAGACAATGGATATAGATTTAATTGAATTTTGTTATCCATAAATGAAGCATAAATACACATCAGGAAGTTTCTTTTCATCTTAATTTTAAGGGTCGTTTGTGGCTGTATACGACCATCCAGAAATAGCGGTGATAAAATTTAAAAATTAAACATAGCTCACGGGCATATATGAAATATCATCCTTTTCATCCATATATTTACGACATGCAATGTATTGCTTGGTTTCGAGAGGTAATGGTTTAAGCGACCAAATTTAATCATAACATAAAGGACATTTGTATTTTTAATTCTTCGTCAAATTTTAAAATGCTGCAGTATTTTTTTCAGTGAGAATCTAGCAACTAAGTAATTTTTTAAAGGAAGAAATAAGTCGATATTTTAAATTTTTCAATCAATTCACCTGAAGTAAGGCGACAATGCCACTACGATGCAACGAGCTGCATATATTGAAAAATAATGAGAAAACTTTAGAAGGAACCTGAAGCACAATCCTCAAAAGGAAACCACTACTCCTGTTCAAAAGACCGAGGAGGAGAGTGAACTGGGCTATAGGCAAACGTATCTACTCTTATTTTCTATACTTACAGATAAAGATAGATTTTAAAAGAGTTAAACAACGTGGCAGAATTAGCTTATATAAATTGTCAACTTGAAATTAATGTTAGGTCAAAACAATCGATGAATTAAAACTATGCATTTTGTCAACTTCTAAGTTTTTAAATAATTATGTATAGTATCACTTTTCTCTTGTACGACTTTTATTTCCTTTCACTTCAAGCAAGGCAATAAAGACATTAACATCAAATGGATTACTGAAAGTAAAAGGCAAAGCAACAACAATAAAATAACTGTATTCAAGGATAAAGAAGACGGTTGACGTTGCATTTCCATCTTTGAAGATCATAGTTAACAGAAAAGCAAGAAGCCTGAAGAGAGTTCGACAATTGCGAAAAAAGAAACTGTTAGTATAGAACTTATGGTTGCATCTAGCAATTTATACATTAAAACTGTGAGAAAGAATTGCGCTTAAATTCATTAAGTCATGGTACGAAAGAGGAAATGATATCACATCAATTATCTTGAGAGTTGCGAATTCTTCGTTGAAGATTTCAAGAATGTCTATACACATAGTAGATGCTCCAGACCAGATGGGACGGCATAATTCGATGCATGGGTAAATAGTAGACATATATCAAGATAATTCCTAGAGATAGATATTGGCTTGAACGACACAGTGAATCGACTTACCGAGAAGTAGACTTAGTAATTGACTGAATATAATCATTCCACTGCAGCGGAAATGCATGACCAAAAGTGCTGTGGGTTAATCTCCTGGAGGTTAGCATCTGCTATGTTTATGAAAGGCAAAAAAGTTTCTTTAAGATGATTAATAGATAGCGTCTTCGGTTTAGAAACGTTAAAATTAACAAGATATTCATTGCCACATCTCAAAACAGTTTGAAGGTCATTTTCAAAATAAGCTTCAAATTTTACTTTATCGAAACTAGCAGATTTAAAATCACGAGAAGTGTACATAATTGTGCCATCAGTAGAGTTACCAAATCGAAAACTGGTGGCACCAGGACGGTCTGTGATAAAAAAAAAAAAAGACATGGAGCGGGGCAATGAATAGAACAAAAATAATACAAAATGGTCTAGGGTCGTGACCATCCTTGTAGCCATATTCAGTAATAATGGTACTAATAAAATTTACGTAACTATATTTTTTTACTAATTTACACCATTTCTGTACACATATTTGCAACTGATTAATAAAAAACATGTTAATCTGTATTAATCAATACTGATTAATATCATCCCTGGAGAGTTAGTTTGCTACTAGTTAATACGATATTTGTAATCATTTCATCTTAACTAATTAATCTCATCTAATTATCCATATTATGTACTAATTAAAACCTTGTACCATATTATTTTCTGATGGACGTGTGTATAATCATTGCATATCAGCAGAATTTGGACATATTCCCAATTTCGTTTGATGGTTTTAATATTAATATATTTCTGCATTTTTCTATCTTATTTTACAAACATTGCTTTAATTTTTTTATCCATTCTTTTATGAGGCGTTTTTCAGTTTCAATCTGTTCCATCCTCAAGAGACAATTCCTATCTACTTCAAAGTTTAGTAGTCAGAAAATGCTTCTTCTCTCAGTAATTTTTGACTAACTACTTTTCCATTAAGATGTGTTTCTTTGAAGTAGGCTCACAATAATTGCTAAACCTCAGGCATTTCACTTATAAAATAGTTTTTCTTGTGTAATATTTTTTTTTAAGCAGCACCTTCAGAAAAGTTAAATCAGATCTAAAATTGCGTGTTGCTGCCATATCTGGGCGAAGCACGTTTTTCAATCTCGATAAAGTTGATCTTGCGAGACAAACTTGCTAACCATTACACTACGCCGGAGTGCTCAAGGATTTTCTAATCGAAGCTTAGATGTAGAACAAGGCCGAAAATACAGGGTACCCAGTGAGTATCGAAATCACTATTCATTCGCAATTTATCTGGCGAGACAATCTTGCTAGCCATTATACATCGCCGGGGTGCCGAACGACTTTTTAAGCCTAGCTTAGTTGTGGAACAAAACGTTGTAGGGCAACCAGTGTGGATGGAAAACACTACTTAGTCATAACTGATCTAATGAGACGAGCTTACTAACCAATAAACCACATTAAACGTCCCAGAAATCTCGTGTTCATGTAGAGAAAGAATTCATGTATTTCCTTTATATTTCGTGTTCAGATTTACTTGTAAGGATTAATTCCCAAGTATAATTGATCATTATCACCATTGTCCTTAGCATCATCATAATCATCATCATCAACAGAAGCAGCAAAGCAACGTGGCGACATTTTTTATTTTTGTTTTCAGCGAGAGATACTTTTTTTCAATTTCCCAATATCGTAACAGTGAGACATGGTCGAAGGAAATAGTTCAATATCGATTTTTTTGGGGGGGGATCTAATTTCCGAATTTATCGTGTTATCTATACTTCTTTTTGTTTCATTTAAAACTGTGTCGCAACATTTTTTGATGGAGTTCAATCTTTTTGCCCAAAGTCCAAAACCTTAACATTTGTTCTCTGAACATTTGCGAGATTTTACAATTTTTCTTATATTCCTTGTTATACCTTTGGTCTTACAATACCGTTGACAATTACTTAGTCACTTTCAAGGTAGACTGATATGTAGTACTGATCTTTTTTTTTTCACAATGGTGGAAATAGCATTTTATAACATTTTTAAAATTCTTTTTCTTCGACTTCTTCACCTCCTCCTCCTCCTCCTCCGCAATCTTCTTCTTCTTCTTCACCTCCTCATCCTCAATCTTCTTCTTCTTCTTCTTCTTCTTCTTCTTCTTCTTCTTCTTCACCTCCTCATCCTCAATCTTCTTCTTCTTCATCTCCTCCTCCTCAATCATCTTCTTCTCCTTTTCTTCACCTCCTCCTCCTCAATCATCTACTTCTTCTTCTAATTATTATTATTATTATTATTATTATTATTTCTGTTGTATAGGCATTTTTCTGGGTCCCAACCAGAGACCTAATGTCAGTAATGACATCATGACATAATCCACTGATTCATTTCTGTAAAAATTTTTAAAAAAATGCAAGGTTACACATCTACACGGATAAAGCTTTTTCTAATGTTGGAGCTGTTCGTCTGAGTACTTTTTTTGTGTATTTTTTAAAGGCATAGTCTAACAGAAATCTTTTCAATGTGTCTATTGGGACATATTTCCTAGCAATCCAACTGAAATTATTTATGTCATTGTATGTCACATTTTTTTAGATTTACACATTAAATCTTTGTATTTTGATAGTTCTTTTTTTTTTCTTTTTTGAAGATATTCAGATACATTACAATCTACAGGGATACCATGTCAATAAGCGAGCACCTTCTGATTTTGTGGTCTTTGATCACAATATCTGTGGATTATTATTATTATTATTATTATTATTATTATCATCATCATTCGATTTCTGCTATGGACATTAAAGACCTAAGGCAATCTTTCATGTTAATTTTTTTTTTTTTTTTTTTTTTTTTTTATCTCCGATGAAGATTACATAGACATGTCAATTTTCTGTATGTCTCTTAAGAGGGGTTTCACCTTTCAATGTGTTGTTTTGTTCTTTTTTATAATTCAATATCTATTACCACTGGTATTATTATTATTTTTCTATTTCAATTTCCAGGTCTTTGTATTTATTTGTATTTATTATTATTATTATTATCTTTATTATTATTATTATCATTATTATTATTATTATTATTATTATTATTATTATTACCAGCATTTGTTTTATAATCAATTGCTAGATCACAACCAATGACCTTGGGATAGCGTAGGATGTGAGTTCTTTTTTTTTTTTTGCTTTTACTTGATGAAACATAAACAGATATAAACAAAATAAAAAATAAATAAATGGACAGAGCACTTCCCAGGATATGGACTATGCTTGTTGGAACTATTTCTTGGATTTTATAGGAAGATGGTACATCAGAGATTTTGTTGATTTGTTCTTGAGTTACGTTCTTTATCATACCCAAAGCTTCAACAACAACCGGAAGAGGTTTACTTATTAACTCCAACGTTTCATCTCCAGGAATTTTCAGCGGCTTAGTTCTTTAAAAACCTTCACAGAGATGTTTTTTTATCACTTGATACACTCACGCTAATCAGTGTGCAACATTTTTTCTTTTCTAACTTTAATAATAATTTCTGTGTAATCTGATGTATCGTTCGATTTATGTTAATAGAAAAATCGCAGAGGATGATAAAAAATTGCTACCTCAACTACAGATTCAGGATAATATTCATACCAATTTGCATTTGTTGTTATAACATCTCCCTTTCTTTGACTAATCCTAATTGTTTTATTCCCCTTAAGCAGAAGAATATTTTCTCCAGAAGTTCAAGAATAATTTGGATTACTACTGTATAAAAAGATGAGAAAAAATGATATGAAATTAATCATTCTTCTCCAGATGACGGTCACACGATCCGAAACGCGTGTAGCAAAATATATGGAAAATTAAAGTACAGCAAATGTTTAAAATGTCCACATTATAAAAAAAAGGTTTCCGGCTTCTTTTTCACTTTCAAATATACACTTGTCAGTCACCGGAAACACACACACACACACATATATATATATATATATATATATATATATATATATAAAAATATATATATTTTCCAAAATAAAGCTATAAATAGGAATTGATAATTGATTATAAAAAATTCTTTATTCAGATCACATAGAGAAATTAACACATCGCAGTCCACCATTAATACCGAAATGGTTTGCTTTTCGTCTTTTTTAAAGAAAGAGTCACCTGATGTTTATTACTGAGCGCACTGTAAAATTATTATTAATCAGAAAACTTAACGGAACATCTCGTTTTTTCTTTAGTCTTAACGTGAAGCATTTTAATTATAGTAACCTCAAAATAAGTAAAAGTTACAACGTTTTTCAAATATTATGGCAACAGAAAAACTGAAAATATGATCATTAATATATATATATATATATATATATATATATATATATATATATATATATATATACTGTCAACATATTTCCAAAAAATCGCAATTCTTTCATTTGTGTAGAGTTATAAGGCTAATGTGTTTTTAGTGAATCTGGTAAGATATAAAGGGTTTCTGGTAAAATGATAATGTCTGAAATAGGAGGTGGTAGGATGTGAATATGGGGAAGATAGATAACATCTGATCCTTGACTTGAAGAAGTCAAGCTTGTAGTCTCTAGGGAAGCATCCAAGCGGGAGCTTGTTCCGCAATGTCACAAGCATTGAAAAAAATGAACAGAGATTTCTTCTTGTCTTTGGAATAGGGGAACAAGTTTTTTTTTCGGCACAGTGGTATGTAAAGATCCTGTTGAATAACTGAGGCACAATTTCATATTCGGCATGACTCCACGTGTAGAATCCAGTATCGACTCCTATGACAACTGATTACAGAAACGGACCCAGCCAAACCTAAAACCAGAATAGTTATAGGCAGCTCTGTGTCTGGATTTATATGCTCAGGAATTATTCTATCATTTTTTAGTTTGCATGCTACTTCGTACTAATCTGTTGTGTTATATCAGTCATCCTTAATATTAAACTAACTCCTCACAGATGACGAAAAGTCTTGAGGGAACAAAAATGTAGTCAAAATAAAGACTGTAGGAAGAAGTAAACAATTTAAGGTTCAGTAATATTCTAATTAAAAGGATAGATAGATAGACAGATAGATAGATCACAAGAATTGGGAATCAACATTTAATTTTGCCTATAAGTTTCACTGATGTGGGGAAATAACAATTACTTTTCATTGTTGATTCCTAAGTCTACATTGTCTTTGTCTAAAAACGATCCTGGGTGCCCTTTTCCTATAATTATAGACAAAATTTAGATTTATACTCACTGGTCAATTAAATCTCTAAGCGTCCATTGAATTGGCAACTATAAATAGATGTAGACATATAAACATGTTCATGGAGAACTGCTGATTTAATTGATTGTGAGGCATTGTTGATGGGAAAAGACGTACGGGTCTGAGTATTAATAATAAATACTGATTTCCTGAGATCTTCACGCCCACCCATCCTTACTATTTACCCGAACTGTCAGAAAATCAGAAAAAAAAGAATCCAGATAGTCAATATAAAGAGAATTTACAACGAAAATTCAATAGTTGGACAAAATAATTTTTTATAAAATTGTTAAA
>CAHIKZ030001668.1:9875000-9940000 GCA_903632075.3 Acanthosepion pharaonis | reverse complement strand
CGTAATATAAGTGAATTAATTGGCTATGCGCGTCGAGAACCTTTGCAAAATGACATCGAGCAGTTACTCACTAAATTAATTTATTACATTGGACTATATATTCATATAGAGTTATATTGTGTATGATTTTATTTCCCAGAGTACTGCATCGGATATACATCAATATATCTTATTATATTGCACTGTTCCGCCCTTCTTTAAACATGATGAGCCAGTGAATAGATATTTAAGGACCTCAAAATGGTGGACATCCTAAAAGACTGGTATGCCGCATGTGCCGTAATTTAGTTTCTTTTTTTTACTGTTGTATTCAGAGCACTATCATGATAACTTCCATAATGTCACAGGAAATGAAACTGAAGCTCTAATGATATCAATAGCCGTCACCACATCAACATGGCTTTCTCAAGTAGATGCGCATCAAGTTCCTGCTGTCTATTATAAGACTCAGCGTGATGAGCCAAGGGTGGACTCCTTTATTTGCAGTGCTAATGACAAAATTGACATGCTATTAATTCCTTGGATCGAGTAATTTTGGATCAAATTCGCGCTGCTTCAAATAAAACACACGCATGTCATGTCTTGCTTGGTTGAAAATTTTCATGATCGACACTAACATGAGACTGGAGATTCTGACGTACACCGCGAACAGCTTTACTTGTTTTAATAACCTGGACAATTACGTCTCTGGAACCTTCGAGAAAGAAACACATGAGCGACTCACAATAGTAAGGACACATCGGTAGCTGTCATTGGAGAAGGGATGCCCTAAGGGAACACGAAACAACTGATCAAGAAATACTGTAGTTTACTTGTTTGGATCGAGGAGTGTCGAGGCTCGTTTTATGGATTAATGGAATTCTGTTCTATGCTTAGCGGTAACATAGTTAATACGCACACACACACACACACACACACACACACACACACACATATATATATATATATATATATATATATATATATATATATATAATGAAAGAGATAATCATATACTAAATCAATTCGCAATATTAATGCAATTTATGGCGAATTCTCCACGCTAACAGACTTAATATAAGCATTAAACTACTAACAACCCACTGAATGATCCTTATGTATAAAATTGTTGTCAAATGGATCTGGTGTGTATTTTAGAGCAGCAAGTACTTTCAAGAACTTCATATCCTCATCATCAGGCTGTAATTTTTTCCTTTAAAATCAAAACCCGAAGACGAAATAAATGTGTTGTAGACCAAGAGTTTTTTTTTTGTTTAAGAATGTGTTATTCATTAACGGTTATATAATATTGGAAAGGACAAGTGGCAACGCTAAACTTCAAATATTTCAAGTGAGAATTTTTGTATATGAATTTTGTAATTTGGTAAATCCACGAATTCTTTTGTTGTCAGTGTTTTTCATTTAATGTGACATGAACTAAGTACATAGTTCAATTAATAAAGTGATATGTCTTAGTAGTATATATTTTTTGTTTCTTTTCTCTGGAATTTCGTACTGTGGATCAATTGTTTTCATAAACGTATTATATTAGGCAGCATATATTTTATATTATAAAGAAATAATCATACACTGAATCAATTAGCAATATATATATATATATATATATATATATATTAACTAAGTTACTGCCATTCCATTAATTTTCTTGAATTATGAAACTTATGTTTTGTTCACGAGCATATTCACAATTATAATATTTCGACCACAAAGAATTTCTATTACGATATATAAATTAACGTTTTAAACTTTGCGACATGACATGAAATGTTAATGGTTTCACCATAAAATCCCCAAAATTATAGCCGAAGTACTCGGGAAAATGACAGTAAGTCTTTTGATCTATTTAATCAAAAAAGCTCATACGTGTTTACAAAATGATTTTATTGAAAATAAAGTAAATTTTTAATCAGTCATTTTTAAATGTTAATATGCTAACAAAATAGATGGAATATACATATATATATATATATATATATATATATATATATATATATATATATATATATATATATATATATACGTATATATATATATATATATATATATATATATATATATATATATATATATATATATATATATATATATATATATATATATATATATATATACGTACGTATATATATATATATATATATATATATATATATATAATAGATGAGTTAATCATAAATAAATCAAAAATTTATAAAATTTTAACAATTTGAAGCAACACATTAAATATCTTTCATAAACAGATAAATAAATAATATAATAATAATAATAATAATAATAATAATAATGTAATTAATTTAGCAAAACTTAGAGACCGTCAAATTAAGTTTGACATGCATAACTTCAAGAAACAGACATTGTGTGGAAATATTGTTTGGCACCATGCATCCTGACGATTTGAAAGAAATATTCATAGATATATGATTTGTTTTTTACGGTTTATCAACCATTTAATAATTATTTATGGCCGAAAAATATTTTAGGTTTTAAGAATAATTCTTTCTTTACATTCAAGCGATTTGGGAGAAAGAAAGAGAAAACGAAGAAAAAAAGAAAGAAAAAAATAATACGAAAACAGGTCATAGGCGAACACACACACAAACGGCTAGAATTGATAGGTAGCAGATGTCGAAAATATCTAGGTCGCCTACGAACAAGCATTTGACCGATTTCCGCGTGTCCACGAAAAATGGAATTTTGTTATCAATTAGATGTCACCCAAGGAAAAGAAAGACCATTGTTGAACATTGACGAAACACAGTCTTCAGAATTAGAAAAATCCCACCCAAGAAGTTTTCACTGGCAAATTTTTTCTTTCTTTTGACAGAATAAACGCTTGCCCTGCGATAATAAAGATTTTTGTTATCAAACCTTCGGCCGAAAGGAAAATGAAATATTTTTATTTCGCTTCAGAAACGCCAGCTAGCCTAGGAAATTCCTTTCTTGGATCATGTCCAATTAGCGATAAACTGCTTGACAAATACCACGTGTTAAAAAGCCGAGAGTGTCATCTCAGTCGCTCATGATAAGGGCGATTTAATTAATATTTTTTTTTGTTAAGCAGGGTATTTCTTTCCCAAAACGAAACCGCGGATTGTTAACGCCCGACTAAGACGTCATTGGCCAAGTAGATCACATGACGCACGAAGGAGGAGGAAAGATACCCGACTAAGACGTCATTGGCCAAGTAGATCACATGACGCACGAAGGAGGAGGAAAGATACCCCACCAAGACCTCATTGGCCGAGAGCGGTCACGTGACGCACGAAGAAAATCGGTCGACGCCTCTATCAGAAGTGTAAGTGTGAGGAGCCGATAAGAAGAAGTGGGGAAGTTAGTGCACGCCCCTCAGAAGCACAGTAAGAGAGTGGGAGTGAGAGAAAAGTTACCGAAAATGGAAAAGAGTAAAAAAATCCCTAACCAGAAATAAGAAGGGTGGAGACGTATTTAGAATTATCGAAGAACCCCTGGTGCCGACAGACCCACCCCAGTTTTGACGGCGTCAATAAAAGCGAGAACCCAACCGACAGAAATCAGTTCGTTCGACCCAAGCTGGAGAGAAGAAGTTTGAGTTCAGCCGCGGACCCTGGCGAGAAGTTTTGAGCCTTGGACGACAAGCAGAGATGAACGCCCAGTGTTGAAACCGCGTCAAGATAGCTGACAAAGATTCACGCACACTTTTGGATTCTTCTTCAACCAAGAACAAGTAGTTTGAAGAGCGACTTAGAATCAGACCACAGAAATAAGTTTTTCGACTTTCGTCCAAAGACACACCGAAACACAAATTTCTTAGAGAGCAGACAACTTGAAGCCTTAAAGTTTGCCTAGCGAAAGCGTCGTGCCACAATCCACAGAACGGGTCGGGAAGTAGACATAGTCCTATGTACCGAACAAATAGACATAAAAGTTTGTTACCTTTTTCTTTGTTACTTTGGACTTTGTGAGTTTTCATTTTCTTTTCTTTTATCCATAATTGTGTGTTATCACCCCCGTTGAACTCAGCTTGCATTACGGCCCCAACCCCTGCTTGATCTCGTCTGTCTAAGATCAATTCACAACGTGGGTAGACAGACTGGGGATCAGTGGAGTTACCCTGGTAACCAGGCGTTGGAAGCAGGTTGGGAACGGCGAGGCTGGTATCAATCTAACCAGATTCCTACCCGAATCACCAAAGGGTTAGAACGTCACGTTTGGAGCAGCGAGGAGCGAACAGCTGACGCCGCGGCGAAGACGTCACAATTGGTGCTGTTTGGGGACATCACATCTGACGCCGTGACCGGGACATCAGAGCCTGGGGCAGCCACGTGACGTCACATCTGGCGCCGTGGTGGATCAGGATAGAACGTCACAGTCGGCGCTGCGACCGGGGGACGACGTCACAATTGTTAAACAAGATATTTTCATTTGTTTCTTAAAACGCAATCTTCTCTTTTGTAATAATAGTAATTATAAGAATATTAATAGGAATGTAATTGGTGCACTCAGTCGTATCCGAGGGTGCCTGTCTACGAGGGGTCTAGCTAATCCCCGTTGTAGTCGTCTGATCAGGCATATTTGTGTCTGTACAACAAATACAGATCCCTATAGAGAGGACTCTATTTACAGTTTCTGGGAGAGTGTGTTTAGTTCTAGAGTGATCTTGGCCATCACGCTCAAAACATCGGTGAAGATGACTTAGCCTAATTGCACCATCTGCCCAATTTCATTACCTGTAGCTGAGTTTCAGTCACCTTCCAAAGGTTCCGCGCGATGGTATCGCCTCGTAGAAACCGATAACATCAAAAAGTCACCTTCTTGACAGATCGGTTATTGTAAAATTCGAACCCGGGTCTCATGGAACGTCCTCATTATATACTACTAATAACACTACAATTACTAATAAAAATTACAATAACAACAACAAAAGACTGAAGAGACAATATTTGAAAATGATAAAAATGTTATAGCTCTAAAATAAAACTTATAATAGCTTATCAAATCCGAGATTATTAAAATATTGAACAATTCATATTAAATATTTACCATAAGCGTGAAAATATATTCTCAATATAGAAAAAATCCTCAACAATTAAATATCGTCTGTCTTTAACTAAATGTGTATGAATGAAATGCTGATGGCTAAATACACTCGAGTCATACTTGGACCTCTGCTAATATTTATGCCATTTCATATGTGCTCGTGACTGTGTGTGGACGTACATTTACAACAGTTTATCAATCGAACTATCAATATGCAGGTATTTATCAATTAAATAAATAACCACGTTTTCATATTCGAGCCAGGCTCAAGCAAATATATATGCTTCACTTGCCCGCTGGCGCATATAATTTAGGCAGGACAAAAATATAAATAAATAAAATATTTTCATAAAAAACACACCTGTATTTACACTATTACAGCCTCGTTTTTCACCTGCGGGACTGAACCAAACAATTCGACGTAATTAAATCTCATCAAATGGAGTAGTTCAGTTACCAAATTACGCAAAAATACTAAACGACTGAAGGGCTTCCTCTGCGCTTCCGAAATATTTACCGAGATATTCACCTATATGTCTATATCTTAAGAACATAGACCACGTATACCAATATATATATATATATATATATATATATATATATATATATATATATATATATATATATTGTGTTTTGTCTGTTTAGGAAAACGCTTACTTAAGGAAGGTAACTCCTCCACATTATACGTACGTAAATATAAATATATATAGCTTTAGCTAAAATCAATAAATCGTTAGACAGAGAGTTATTAACAGAAATTTGAATTGAAATATATATTGTGTTTATATTCCGGAGGGGGTGATATGATTATTACATTAGGTTTCGTTTAAGCGTCTGATTATGATTTGCAAAAAAAAATGTTTTAAATAAATGCATTTTTCTCAAACTCTACGTCTTCCATAAACACACATATATAAGTTTCTTATTTGCATATATATATATATATATATATATATATATATATATATATATATATATATATATATATATATATAACATAACAAGCATATATATATATATATATATATATATATATATATATATGTATATGTATGTATATAATATATATATATTAAAATATACACTATATATATAACATATATATTTATAACATATATATAATATATATATTATAATATATATATACATATATGTGTATATATATATATACATATATAACATATATGTGTAATATGTATATATAAATTAAAATATATATATATATATATATATATAACACACACACACACACACACACACATATATATATATATATATATATATATATATATATATAAAAATATGTATGTTTTTATTACTTTAGCCGATATGCTTACTGAATACACATTTTGGGATAGTGACCACATTTTTAAACAGTGTAAACTTACCTCTACCTACCTGTGTCTTCGAGAGAGTTTTACTGAAACAAATATGCTTTCCATTAATATTCAAAGCTTCGAATCTCTTAGAAAACACATTTAAAACTATTGTGTTTTTAGACCGGTTTATAACAGATGACATACAAAATCCAATATAAAAAATGTACATTTGTTGTTGAGATCTGTTCAAAAGTATATATGTTAATATTTATTTTCGTATTCTAACTGGAAACTGAATATTTTCTGAGGAATAAATTCGTTTAATTAATTATCTCTTATTTCTTTAACAGCTTTATTTCGTGGATACTCTTGTATTATGTACTCATATTTTAATTAGTAAGCCTCTAGAACATTTTCAAATATTTAAACATACATTTACGCGGTTTTCTTTTTTGTCTACTAAAGCATTATTATCAACTAGATCTATAAGTGGAGACGCGGATTCAAAAACTGCTGGAAAACAATTCTCCTTCATTAAGCCTATCGAATACGCAGGCAGACGTGAGTTCACATTGTTTTAAAGCGTCTATGAAACACGTGTCTCCACTAAAAGCACAATATTACAACCAAAAACGTCTGCGGTATCTCTCTTCTTTTTAATATACACACTTTTCTCTCGTTTGAACCACTATAACCTCTTCCTCATATATATATATATATATATATATATATATATATATATATATATATATAAAGAAATATAGTCTTAAGGTGTGCTATATTTATGGAATAAAGTACTCAATATCAGAAATAGAAAATAACTAATAAAAAATAGAAATAAAACATAAATAAATACTATGTTGCTTAAAACCGAAAAGAGAAAATATACAAGTAAAATAAATTGACCTAAATTCATCCAAGTAAATAAATAGACAAACCAATCCCAAATTAAAATCTCTTCCCGCCAAAATAATAGTTAGAATGAACTACAACAACCAACCCCAAAATTGAACAAATAGCTTTAATTAAATTCTCAAACCAAAACAAAACTGTTAAATAAGTGATATAAACAAATTTTTATTACGTTAATAAATAAATAAATAAAATATGAAACAAAAATAAAAACGAGCAATATAACTTGACCCAAATAAATAAACAAACGATTTCCGGTAAAATAACCGCCATAATAGAATACCCGCAATGCACCACTAACCCGTATATATATAAATAGCCGAGAAAAATAACAGCATATGTGGCCTGACGATTGCATATAGCATGAAACAGACTGTCGCCTCTAAGTGTTGACTTCTATGTTCACTTTTATATATATATATATATATATATGAAAAGTGTGTGTATATATATATATATATATATATAATTTAAATAAGAACAGACCACTTTAATGTTCCATGTAAGAAATTTATTACATGGAACCTTAAAATAGTCTGTTATTATTTAAATTATTTGCTCTGGATTTACATTGAGCTCTCTGATTTTATCCTCCTTAAGTTTACCCATATTGATTACCCAGTTTTCGTTATATATATATATATATATATATATATATATATATATATATATATATTATCATGATCCGTAGGTACATAGAGTCACTATGTATACTGCAGCCACAGTAGAAATGGTATTTATTGGGCAAGATAGTGCCTAACCTTCACCAGGCCGGTTTTGAATTCAGTTTTTACTTCTCCTTGACTGGTCGCCATTCAAGGTTATAGAACCCACTCTCTCCTGCTATTTACCTATATCTGGGAAGAGAAGAAGAGGATTCATACCTTTTCCAAGGGTATTATCATGTAAGTGAATGTAATGGACCCGAATGGAATTCGAACTCGGCTCTCCGATTCATAAATCCCAGCCGCTATCCAATACTTCCCCGTGCCTCCAACTAAATACCTTGAAACTTATAGGAAGTAATGTCGGATCGTAAATATAGTCCATGCATTATTTAGACATATATTTAGATTAGAAGGCGTTCATTTTTTTTATTTTCAAATAAGGAGCAGTAAAGCCACTCCATCAAATATGTTGATATTTGGCTATTTGATTAGGGTTAGTAAACCGGGTCATCCTTAGAACTCTTCATCATTATCATTCAATGTTAATCCCAAGTCAAGTTCTTTATTTCATGTAAAGTCTTATATTGGTGGCTACAGAATGAATAAAATGCCCAAAAAATCAATTTAAAAATAAATGGTTAGTAACCTTCGAGCAACACCGGACCCACAATATATTACTAAGCTTTACTTAGACTAGCACCGTCCCTACAATCGATTACAAAATATGACGTTCCTTTTGTCTGACAGAAGTCAACAAATCGCTTTTTACGTTTTTACATTCAAACTTTCCATTTCTTCCATCTATATTTTTTATTTATTCTGAAGATTACCGTCGGGCCTTTCTCAATATACAAATGAATATAGACACGATTTCTTTTTTTTTCATATTCTATAGTTTATCACATCCGCAAGATAGAAATATATTTATTATTAATTTTTTTCTTACAGTTTTCGCCTCGGGCACCATATCCACTACTTAAGAGATCGCTTTATTTATCGTTCGCCACCTTAAAATGAATAGGAATCAGCTTGAATTTCAGTTAGAAATTATTTGTCCAGTTTATTTGTTGGAAACCGTTTCTGGTGTTTTTATATAGATTTTATTATAATTTCGTTATTGAACGTTATTGCTATAACGCACACTCGTACTTGATATAACGTATTTCGTTAAGTATTCTCTATGCTTAGGCTATTGCTGCAACGCCTCTATAGTCAGTATGAAGACGGACTCCATCCACTGATATGAGTTGTGAAACAAAAGTGGGATTATTGTAGGTAAAACGAGTATTTACAACCGGCCCCGTCGTCAAAATTTACACAACCCCGACGAAAGCAGAGTCTGGTAAATTTTTTGTTTGTTTTTCTCAACCTTCGCCCGAAGACAGAAGTTTGTCGCAAGTATGGCAACGGAATAGCTGATTCCGATGCGACGGTCTCTACTCAATCCCCACACTGGGATGAGTTGTGACACAAGGTCGCGATTGTTGTGGGGCATTACATCCCTAGGCATAGGCCAGAATTTACGTGGCCCGTATGGCCCGCTGGCTCTGGCACATTACTTCACTGTTTCTGTCAGCTGATTCTCTATCCGAAAACAGAGCTCTGACTGATTCACCCTCTGCCCGAACACAGGTTTTGTCACGCACTTCCAGAAGACAAAGTTTTTGTCAGGAGCCTGCGACTAACTACGATGCGATTACTATTTACCAGTCTCCCCAACTGAAGGCCAAATTTTTCGTGGGGAAACCAAGTCACTATCTACCTGAAGACAGAGGTTTTGTTTTGCCGAGAGCCCGGGACCCACTATGATTCGACTGGTATTTACCTAATCCTCCCCAAAAGCAGGAATGTTGCACAAGGCCGGTTTATATGTGTGGTGATTACGAGACCGTAGGCTCGGTCAAAAATTCCACTTAGACACAGCGTACACGGGGAGAGATTTGTCTACATCTCCATAAGAATCCCAGCCCATAGGCATAACCTCGTCTGGTTTCCTCTCTGCGCGAAGTAAGAGAAATCGATAAGTTTGTCGTGAGCCTGGCAGTGAAATGCCTGACTGCGATTGAACTGTTGCTAACCTCATACTATGGAGCTCTTTATAATATTGGACTTCAAAGCATCACCGGCTGTGTACATTTTACCTCACAACAGTTTTATATACAGTCTTCCACTGAATCAGTGTTCATCATTTATTTATCGGCATTGCGTTTGTTGTTAATAACATCGTATATTTATTCATCTATTCACCGCACCCCAGATCTCTTTGGTAGTATTTTGTTTTTTGTCAGTTATTTCCGTGAGATAATTAATATCAATCCATATACCTTAGTCTGATAATTTTTATGACGAACTGTTATCATTCGTTATCGTCAAGGCTTTTGTTATTATTTCAACGTTCTTTCCGTTTTGCTCAATTATGTGTACACATCTCTATGGTGGATGATTTATATATAGGCTCAGTGAGAACGGGGTGAAGAATAAATGAGCTGTACTCAATAAGAACAACACGAGATATCCTTAGGAATCGTAATCGTAAGCGGAACGTAAAAAATATACCAATGTTGATTAAATAATGAGTTCTTTTTGAAATTTACAAAAGGTTACAATGTCCTGAAAATGTCAAAGGATAAAACGAAATAGTCCTGAAGAAAGTGTTTCTATTTTTATTTGCTTTCCATGCAACTGGTTCCTGAACTGATCGAAATTATTCTTTTCCAAGGTTTAGCAACAAATATCTGTTCATCCTTCATTTGTAGTCTATTTGTTTTGGATGAAATCATTATTATACTTTCCTATTTCGTTCGGTTTTTTTATATAATATCTAAATCGACAGATTTTGTGTTGAGACCATATCCCATTACATAAAAATTTCCAATATTATTTCTCTTGTGTACTTCTGTAGGCAGCGTCATAAATTTTATTGTTTGCCTATTAAGTATTTTCAGTTATTATCCTGACACCGTATAATGGAAGCTGACCTTCTGTTCATATTTTATCTGCGTCCCTTTTTCGACACCGTCAACGTCTCTATGTGTTCAACGCTACTGTTTTTCACATTAATTTCTCATTACTCTCCTTCAAGCTTATAATGTATATATCTCTGAGATGAAATCATTCCAAATATATGATTACACAGAAAATTCTTTGGAAGATTGTTTTGCGTCGGTTTTCAAATTCTACATAAGATCCTGCAGTGAGATCAATATTATGTATTTATTCTTCAGTAAATTTCTAATATTTTACTTATATATATATATATATATATATATATATATATATATATATATATATATATATATATTTTTTATTGTTTATACATTCTTTTTATAGATACAATTATTTAAGCGAATGCTCTGTTTATAATAAACAATATTAAACAACATTTACCGGCCTGAATGTCCGAAAATTTTTCATAGAAAATATTCGTCCTCCGACAAGATTCGAACCTATACGGAACCGTCATTTAGCTTGACGTGCCTTTACCGATTTGGCCACAGAGGAGCGTTCGGTTAGCAAGGTCGAATTTGCTGTATATAAACTTTAATCTTCCATGAATCTCTCGCGTACATTCATATCTGCTCATGACGTATAAAATGTAAACAGATGACGTCACGCATTATGAAATGGATAAAGTCCGACAATTATTTTTAAGACATTTTTATGTTTATACATACTTTTTAGAGATACAAATATTTAAGTAAATGCTCTGTTTATAATAAACTGTATTAAACACCATTTACTGGCCTGAATGTCCGAGAAATTTTCATAGAAAATATTCGTCTTCCGACAGGATGTGACACTATTTAGCGGTTGCGTGAAAATTGAAAAGCGAGAAATAATTAAGGCGAGAAGAAGCTAAAATAATTAAGGCGATATGAAGTTATCACGAAAAGACATACTGAGCGATGTTATTTTTGTAACAAAGAAAAGTGGGAAGGATTTTATTTTCATTTGCGAAGAAAAGTATTTTTTTCGCAGAAGATAGGAAATTACTAAGATCTCGGATCTGTCGAATTAATTTATGCTACGAGGCGGCGAATAAAAGATAGCCATCTGCCCATGGCAATAATGAAAATTTCAAATTGGTCAAGTGGCCAACGAAACAGAAGCTGGGAGATAATGTTAATCAGGTCACGTACTGACCGAGAAAGGCATCAGCTGAGGCCACCCCAGAGAGAAAGGGAAAGAATAAACCATTAACTATCTTTCGGAGATGTCATTGCTTTTGGAAAGAGACCACCTGTCCAGACCTGGACATGATAAAAGTTTGTTACCGGAATGGATAATTGGATACAGAGTGCTAAGGCGTCCGGATTACCACCCATTTGACGCTGGCGAAAATCTTGTTGATAAAGTCCAGATCACATTCGGTTAAAATAGAAATTAAGGACCACACTACGAGTCGTAGAGGTCTGGTCTCGTGAAGAGAAAGAAAAGAAAAAAAAAAGATCATTTTTTTTCTTTGAGCGACACTTTTGAACAGAGGCTAGTCTAGCCACACCCACGCTGCTGAGCGTTCATTGGCTGAGTGGTAGCGTGAGTGGTGGGCGAATGTAAAAATATGAGGAGTGGAGGCCCGGGGATTGGTGTGAGATACCATTGTGAGAAAGAAGGGGAACCTGTTGACGCCCTCTAAGGGGATTGGTTTGAGATACCAATATGAGAAAGGAAGAATTTGGGTGGACGAGAACTTCTCTGGGGCAGAAAGTAATGGACTTCCAAAAATGGAAAGTAATAAATTTTCCTGTCAGAAAAAAAAGAAAATCCTTATTGGGGATTTAGATTTATCGAGGAACTCAAACACCGAAAAGCCTACACCCGGTTTTGGTCGGCGTCCATGTAAACAGCGTCGCAGCGAGTTAGTTGCAGTTGGAGTTGGAGAGACACAGACGCAGACGCAGACAGAGTTGAGCTGTGAGCTCTGAGACCAGCCTCGCAGGAATCTGACTAAAGATCCACGCCTTCCGACTTCGACTTCTAACCAAGAACAATTTATTTTTGAAGAACGACTTAGACTCACACCATCAAAACAAGTTTTGCGAGTATTGACTGAAGACACCAAAAAACCAGTTACCGAAAAAAAAACTCGCCTAACAAACGCAAAGTGTCACATATCCATATTAGTGGGTCGGGAGAAAGATGCGGTCCTGTATTCAGCAACCAGATATAAAAATATTTGTTATTCTTTTTTAACACATTTGAAATTTTCAAGTTGTTACTTTATTTTCTTTTACATATACTTGTGCGGTGTTACCTTTGCTCGGACACGGCTTGCATTACGGCCCGGCGACTGATTGATTTCGTCTACCTAAGATCAAATCACAACGTGGGTAGGTTAGACTAGAAATCAAAGCAGTTACTGCGGTAACCAGACGTTGGAAGCGAGCTGGGAACGACAAAGCTGATATCGAATCTAACCAGATTCCCATCCGAATCAGACAAGGGTTAGAAAGTCACATTTGGTGCCGCGACCAATACCAAGTCACATTGGTCGTCACAGGAGAGCTCGGGCGCGGAGGGGCCGGGAGTGACGTCACAAGGATTCGAACCTATATCCTATACGGAACCGTGATTTAGCTTGACGTGTCTTTACCGATTTGGCCACAAAAGAGCTCTCGGTTAGCAAGGTTGAATTTACTGTATTTAGTTTGGAAATGGCATGCTGGGCATTTGTGTCGGAACCTCCAATATCAAAATTTCACAACGTTTGGTGTCATTCTGAGGACAGTGCAAAGAATTAAGAAAGAGGTGGATCAGTCTCATGGTGATTACGAAGGTGTTAAATGTGATCACTAGTGATGGCGACGTTATATATATATATATATATATATATATATATATATATATATATATATATATATATATATATATTTCTAAATGTAGACATGAAAACAAATAACTATTATCACAATTTACACCAAACGGATAAAAACAAATACCAACCAACACTACTACATAAAACAACATTGACCCTATGAACATGTAAAGAGGAATCACTGACACCATAACACCAACAATTATTTTCTAGTTCAAACTACTATCATAACAATTATAATTATTGTTGTTATCATTCCACCACCATTACTATGATCACTTCTACCACTTAACAATAAATATTTACTGCTACAATTGTTATTATCATCACCGCTCCCCCCCACCATTAGTACCAATGTGAAAATTACCATTGCCGGATTAGTCTACAATTACTACGGTACCACAATTACCATTACCGTATCATTCCACAATTACACTTACTTCTCCCTCCTCCAGCAAAATTAATACCACAGCATAAATACTAATATGCATTACAAATTGGAATTTCCACCATTTACGTAGGCGCAATCACCCAAAACAAGCAAATAACGGGCTTTAAAATAATAGCAATTTTTACCTCCCATAATCTTACGCAGATCCCATCATACATATATTCGTGTGTGCGAGAGAACATTATTAAGTGAACAAAATAGAAGAACGGTCTGTGCGTTGACAGTGCAACAGACAAAAGATATTCGCTACACAATCCAACATTGAATACAGCGACCAAATACGTATATATGTACGCAACGACACATGGATGCTCATATATATCCAGTCCCACACTGTTCACATAAGTTTCTGTGCGCTTCAGTGAGTTTGCCTAAGTATTAGTGGCGTTCCGACAATTTTTCCTACCACTTACATAAAAAAAGCACCGATATACGCAGCCATATATAAATTTGGTGAAAATTTAAAAAATTAATCAGTTTGTGTGACGATCGCAAATAGCGTGAAACCGAGGGTCACAAACACATATCAATCCAGCTATATATATATATATATATATATATATATATATATATATATATATATATATATATATATATATATATATATATATATATTTTTTTCTCAGAGTTAACCTGTAGAAAAGATAATATTTATAAATATAAATGAGAATAGGAAAACTGTAGTAGTTGCTGACCCGTTTAGTCCAATGTGGACTTTAGCATTACCGTATAAAAAGTCCACATTGGACGAAATGCGTCAGCAACTACTACACTTTTCCTATTGTCATTTATATATATATATATATATATGCCTGCATGTAGGTTTCCACGACTGCATATACTGCTAGTACATTATTTAGTGGTAACTCTCATTTTAATGTGAATACATCCTTAGTAGGTAAGGGAGTGGGTATATTTGGCTTGTCGGTTTCGCAACAAAGTGGATGTGTTACACAAATATTTAAAAATGTAGACCGCTTAAAAAGTGACTGTGGAAAAAAATGGACGGTCCGAATTTGACATTTCCCAACACCATTCTACCTCAGTTATTATACCCTGCCCACTGTTTGTAACGTTGGCATTACTATGTCATTCTTGTACTAATATTCATTCAAAACACCCGTCATTTGCCTTTTTCCAGTCCTTGCTATCATTGGAATGAACACATTTGTTCTCTTTTCGTTTTGCGAATGTCTGTTTTCCTTGCATTTTTTCACTTTGTTATGACATCCTATTTCTGAATTAATTTTTCTGCCTGTGTGTTCATTGTTTTTTTAATATTATCTGCTACTTGCTTCAGCTGATATATATATATATATATATATATATATATATATATATATATATATATATATATATATATATATATACGCCTCAGAATAGGTCGAGATTCCTATATAAATTGCTAGTATATTATTGAGCGTTAATTCTCAATACCACATTTTAATGCGAGTCCAGGCTGTTTGGGTCACTGACTGTGCAAATTTGATTTGACGGTTACTCATCAAAGTAGATATTTGGACTTATACTAAGTTAAAACCTAAAACAAAAATCAAACTTGTACTTTAATTCTCTTCATTCAATTGTGTGTCTATATAATATATCATTTCAAGTGCCACTCGTGTGTGGTTGACTGGTTGTTCTTGCCATATGGGAAGAACTCGAATTCCTTTTATAGAAGCCAAAAGAAAAGTTGGTTGAATAAGTAGTCCTTACCGCCCACCCCCATCGTCCCCTTTTGCAAGTGAGAGGTAGTCGTATGCATTCAGCCATGGAAATCAGAAAAAATTCCCTTAAAATCGCAGTAATTGTTTCAAAGCACCATTTAAACGATGCCAGTCTACACCATACATAATGTGTCAAACTGCTACACTACCCAAAAGACCAGCTACCTTGCAAGGAACAGTGTGAGGTTTAAGAATTTTGTTACCCAATTTCTATTACCTCCTTTCTCTCTTGATATATTAGTATATCAATTCAACATCGCACAATCAAAAGTTCTATGGCCACTGATGATTGACTCACCAAATTAGTTATCTGAATGTTCATTCCTCGACATAACTGAAAATCATAACTACGTCTGTTTTGTTTGTTTGATTTCTGTTTTTTGTACTTGTTTTTTTTTTTTTCATTTTTTGTGTTTCATTTGTTTGTTTGATCGATTTTTATTTGTTTTTTTTTAATGGGAGTAAGGATTTCCTATCGACGGGTCATATTCCTCATCCTTCTTTTGAACAAGAGTAGAATTTCATACCTTGTTTCCTGTTTAGGAAGGGATACCCGGTTTCTTTCCTATTCTATGGCCTTAATAAATAGGCTGCCATTAATCTTTTTCGGATATGTGTGAATGGTGGCAACGTCTCTTCATACTGAGCGTACCGAGTTTGCAGTTTTCTTTTTGCTGTTCCCAACTAACAGTTAAGAGACTAAAAATCCTGCTTAGCGTCTTCAGATGCTGCTCCGATAGACAGTTCATAATATCGGAGTTCTAGCAGTGTCATAATGCACATAGAAAGGTGTCCTTGCAAGCACTTCTAGTGGGTAACCCGCATGTTAGATAATGATGCAGTCAGCGTTAGTTCCATCCTGCACATGTTACATTAGACGATCGTCTAATACTACTACCCTTACCAAAATATCTCATCATGACTATAATATTCCAAAGATATAAATCTAAACCACCTCAACAAAAATCACGTAAACGCCTCAACCTTTTTTTCTCCAACATTCATGGTATCCGTATCCTGTTCTACAGTGTTGAATCGTTCCTCTTCGAATTTTTTCCGACGGTCTAGTTCTCTGTGAAACTAATGTTAACTCTTCATCCTCCCGTCTGAATTTCTCGATTCATTGTTATCTTCCTCTCCTTATAAAGGATTCTAATGTTCACCTACATCGCCTGGGTGATTATGTCCGTGAACATCAACTGCTGGCTATGGAAAGCTCGCTTGAACCTCCGCCTCACTGTTGTGTGTGTCTCCATTTCTTGCTACTTAACCCAGTCAGCTATCTCTTCTTTCTCTATCGTTCCCCTTCGTATCATGACTGTTGCATGCTAGATAGACAATGGGCATCTCCCTCTATAGGCCTGCACATATATTTGTGCTTGGTGAATTTAATGTCCACCATGCCAGATGGTTTAAACACTCTGTCACTCTCTCTGCTAGAATCCAGACCCTTAATCACTCAATCCATTAGGCAAGGTGTGGATATGCCCACACGTTTTCCCAGTATCCCTGATGAACCCGCCTCTCTTCTAGATCACTTTTTCACCTCTATCCCAGACATGTCGTACTTTGAAGTTCTGCCTTCTACGCAACTGTGATCATGCTGTACTGTAATTATATATTTCCGTTCAAACTACCAGCCAAGAACATCCTACTGACATCAACGCGCGGATTGGGACTTCTCCTTGACGTCCCATGGAAAGCAATTTTTAATCATCCTGTTCATAAATGCGCATCTGAACTCTCCTCCTCAGATGAAAGCTGGCAAAGTATTCGAAGCTTTAATCAATGCTTAAGTGGGTCAGCATCTTACCTCTCACGACCTACACTCTGACAAACAATATGTTTTCATTTTTGGCAGGTCCAATACTGATAGGCTAACGATCATCACTGAATATGTATATCAAGGTCTTGATAATAACAACGAAGCTTGAAATGTTGCTCTAGGACATCTTGAATTCGTTTGATAGGGTTTGGCAGGCTGATCTTCTACATAAGCTCAAGGGCTACGGTATTCCAGGATGATTGATTTAATCCAATCGTTCTTATCAAATCGTGAAATGAAGTTTGTTTTGTTTCAGATTCTTTCACAAGAACGCTGATGTCTATATCCTGGACTCTACGCTGTTTCTGATCTTCATCATTGATCATACTGATGCCATCAGTTTTCAATAGGCGTTTATGAAGATGACATTACCATTTACTCTTGTCTCAATACCAAATCCGTCAGATCAGACAAAGTTATCCTGGCCGCTGCTCTGGAAAACGACGTCCAATCTGTGGTTAACTGGGACAGTAAACGGCACGTAAATTCTCTACAAAAAAAAACTTCTCTCAGTTAACCACCATAGAGAGACTTTGCTACCCATCATGAGCATAGCTAAAGCTAGACTCATGGAAGCAACACATTGCAGCTTCTTGGCCTCGGGTTTTCAACACACTTGAAGTGGAACGACTACATCAAACAAAGGCTGCATCTGCTGCAAGGATGTGTCATTGTGTCGAGCCAGAAGGTTTTTCTCGTCTTGTAAATTTACAGATCAACCATTCGGACGTGCATGGAATACTGTTGACATATCTGGTCAGGTGCTCTTGTCACTCATCTTGATGTTCTTGAGAAAGTCAAAAGAATGATCTGCAACGTAATCGATCCTGACTTGGCATGTCGACTTCAGTCACGTTCTGCCAGACGTGGCGTGGCTTCCCTCTGTCCTTCCTATAAACATGTACATGGCAACTGCTCTGAAAGCTTTTTTTCTCCTGGTGCCTTGAATATATGAGTTTAAGCGTGCTACTAGATTGACATCTAGGTCCCAAAAATTTAATGTTGTATTAGTTAAATGTAACCGCCACTTCTATTCCAACAGTTAGTTTTCTCACACTTCCCGCCTGTGTAACTCATTTCCGTTTACTTGATTTCCTGATAACTAAAATTTTCAAAAATTTAAATCGAACGCCAATCGCCATCTTCTGTCTTCTTGAACCCCGTTCAGCTTTTGGTTTTTCTTCGGTCCCCCATAGATAGATTTTTCTCTCACTTTCTCTCATTGTAGATCCCTGTGTTATAGTATCATTTTCGTCTTGATTGGCTTGAAATGATTAAAAAAAATAGATAGAAGTAAATAGTTGTGTCTTCAGCATGTAAACTGAGTCTGGAACTGATTACATCGGGAATGTCATTGACGAAAAAAAGGAACACGCTCATTATTTACATTATTCGGACTATTGTCCTCATCTTTGTCGCCATATTTCTTACAACGTTTCGGCTGTTGTACGCTCCGGCCTTCTTCAGGTGGTTGAAATGTCGAAATGAACTCTTTATTTCGCTCACTGGTGTAGAATGTTCTAGTTCCATTGCCATGTTTTAATGGGTGTCAGTTAACAGTTATCTCCTGTTTATTTCCCTCTGAAAGTTCTCCAAAGCCTTAGCCGGATATTGAACTCACAATCTTTGGGTCGTTGTAATAAATATGACGACAAAGATGAGGAAAATAGTCCGTATAATGTAAATATTGTACATAATACCTCATCTCAGAAATATAGACAGATACTGAAGGAAGATGCTACCTTAGAGTTCTGTGAGAGATCCAGCCTAATGTGAAAAGGGGACCGTTCAAGTCATCATTCATTACGCAATTTTCTATCTAGAATATATAAAGGCACACGCCCTCTCGCGTGTGTGTCTGCGTGAGTGCGGATACCATCGCTCAAAAGCCAAACCTTTATACCAAGATTTTCTTTCATTTGGCGCTTTGCCCCAGAGGCAATTACAATTAGAGGCGAGTCCCTTTGTTCAATTCAAATAAAATTGAAGTAAAAAATATTTTTCACCGCTTCCCATATGATCAGCGAAGTTAAGCAACGTTGTGCCTTGTCAGTACCTACATGGGTGAACACGTGAAAATACCAGGTGCTGGAAGTTTGGATGTGAGGTTGGTGTAAACAATTAATAAATTCGGAATTATTCCTTTAAGAGCCGATGTTCAATTCCAGGTTGTTTCGTCAATATCGTTGCGATAGTTATAAATTCACATCTTCTGCTTGTGTTAATTAGTAAGAGTTGTCTCACTAAAAACATTATTATGTCTAAAATAAAAATCATAATCGCGTACTAAATATTTAGAATTCAGCAATAAATAATCCATAGAAATTTATATACCAACTAAACGAAGGCGAAACAAAGAATAAAATATAACTTGATTTTGCCTAACTTCTCATTCTCTCCCTCTATTCAACTCCAGATAATTCAAGGTATATTACCCATAGTTGTCATGTTGTGAAATGTCTTACTAGTTCTACCGCTATGAGAGTAATTTTTTATTAAAATCGCCCAATGCATTAAGCTATTTCATTAGAGTGAAGTTTCTGAGTATTTGTTTAGGACGAACATTAGTATGAATCTGCCGCTTTACCCGTTGATTTCAATACGTTTATTTAAAATTATTAGCAGAAAATGAATACCACCTTTGTGTATTCGTGTGAACTAACATCAAAGATTAAAAGAGAATGCACATTCAGATTCAGGAAATGTTCATAAACAAAAGTGAAAAATGGGGAAAATACAGAACGGCAAAAGACAAGAAAGGAAATAAAAAAGAAATAAACCTATTTTTCAAAAACCCTTCGCTGCATCAGAAGTGAGAAAAAAATGCAATGACAAAGCGTGCCGTTAAAAACTGTCGGATTTTTTTTCCCGCACTGACGGTTAGCCTATTAATTTAAAAGAGGAAAATACAAGAAAATCACATTTATTTTAAAATTCTATACAATTTTCATTTTTATTATGTATTACATTCTCTTGAAGCTTTAAATCTATCCTTCTAGAAATATTTTTTTTTAAAATAATAACTTAAGCGGTTTTCTATGTTAAGGCTCTTACCTTCCATGTGACACTTATATATATATATATATATATATATATATATATATATATATATATATATATTTTTTTTTTTTTAAATATTTCATATTCATCTATGTTCCATCAGTTAGCTTGTCTTATGTCGGATAAAGACCACTTCCTGACAAAATTATCTAAAATCATATAGTAACAAGTTTATCCATGCAAGTGCGTGTCACGTCAGAAATAATGGTTTTAGCCAATTCTTTGCTTTATCTAAATGGAGCATGACCAAGTGGTTATAGTAATGGCTTTCCTACTATGTGACTCATTTTCAATTCTCACAATGGTATATCTCACAAAAAGGAGACTGGTCGGAATTATGAGATAGATTAATCGCATGCAGCACTGTAGGAATTTCCTGAAAAGCCTACTTTGTGTTGACCCAAGCATTCCGAGTGAAATTATACAAGCGAAACCTTTTTCTTTGTTATCTTTTTTCCTTGTTTTACGGCTTATCAACCTCAATGGGTTATTTAATGCCGACAAGATTTTTATTGCTGGTAATATTTTTCTTCAAAAATATATTGCTGGCAAAATTTTTGTATTGCTGCTAATTTAAAAAAAATATTGCTGGTATTAAAACTTATTTTTTATATTTCATAGTATTTTGACCACAGTTTGGGGTTGAATATTAGCCCATATTTGGGACCGTAATATGTGCTATGATCCCGGGTCAATGTGGACCTGGGAACACCAGCAGTTAACAGGTGGTCCCACGCTCCTCAAAACCTCCTGATCAGAGGCCTTGCTGTTGGATGGAGTTTATCGTCTTACCCCGGACGTGGATGTAGTTTACCGTCTTACTTAAGACGCCAGGCGAAACTGATCTGAAGCCTTCAATTGTCGTGTTCAAAAGGGAATCGCATATCTTCACCCTGTGAGCATATAGAACCTCTTTAGCCTTTTTCTCGTAGTCTATCTAGAGCTTGGAAACTCACTGAAATGTATAATCCTACAAAAAAAAAATCAAACAAACAAAACTCAAAATCGTTGATTTTCTTTACTAAAACAAATTGTCACGTAATTTCACAATCTGGCGCAGGTGGGAATAGCATTTGCCCTATCATAAATGGCACGAACATTTTTAATACCAGAGTTAATCATGCAGGCCTGACTGAGAAAAGGTCACAGTAAATCGACGCAAATAATCAAATGCGCAATTAAAACAATACATTTTAATCCTAAGGTGCAATTTTGAATTTCTGGGATGCGGTTATCGTAATGTCAATACATATAATGAGTCATTTTAATATAGGAAACATTTAGTACTCATTGAACGAACAATTAGTACTAATATTTTCGATAAATACCAGAAGGGTGTTGAAATATATTTATTGAAAAAGTTATTAATAAATAGAGATTTCAATCCAAAAACACATGTAGCTCATTCTGATATTGTTGTGAGGTTTTCGTTGTGATTTACTAAGGTTAGTTTTGATATTACACAAGGTCGAAAGTATAAGGCATCCAGTGATGATAGAACACACTATTTGGTCATAATTGTTTTTGCACGACACTGTTGCTAACCGTTACACCACGTCGAGGTATACCCGTAGGTTTTTGGTTTTGGGAGTGTATAAATTTTCTTTTCTCGTTGCATGTTCTACCAGACTTTGTTGTTTCTGTTGGAAGATTTCATGAGAGCAGTTATTTCATATTATTTCTGTTTGGTATTGATCTTTTTTATGTTAATTTGCAACACCTGCCTACAGGGTCTGATAAAGAAACGCCTTGTTCATTTCTATCAAATGTTTAATTTGGTATCTGCTACGGCATAGTTATGAGTTCTAAACCAATTTCGTCACATCCGTGCGTATAAATGAACAAATATATTTATACAAAAGATTAACCATCTGTAGATTACTTCCGAAATACAATCATACCTTCAGCCATCGGCATCCCTGAACTGTGTAATATATTTTCTGTCTCTGTTGTTTTGATTATAATCGTTTTTCAGCAATGAAGCCACTAAGACTGAAGTGGACATAGAGCATGAAGAACTATGCGAAAAGTGAAACATTATTAAATAAAGAGAAGAATACCGTAACAGGAATTTAGAAGACAGACAAAAAATGATTAACAAGGCATTTCAATTTTTGAAGATAATTCGATTGGAAAACAAGAGTCTAGAAGTGAGTTCCACAAGCGAAAAGTGCGATAAAAGAAATTATTTACAGAAAATATAAACTAGAAAATCATATACTATACTATGGTGGGATGAAAAATTCATAGATTAATTATGAAGGATTGATGCTATAACTTTGAAATATGGCATGCTTTGATTTAACTCATTCATATTAATAACTGCATTGTTTATTCCCATGTAAACCTGACATATGACTGCTCAAAGAAGTCTTAAAAATTACTAGAATGAAATTCTTGAAAGTGGACACGGTTTGTGGCATTATGAAGTACTTGCAGAAAAAGAGTTTAGCAGACAAGGACATTCATGTAAACAAGGATGTTACCTTAGGGAATGACGCTTCAGATTTATCAACCGTGGAAAAATAGGAAGCTGAATTTTGGAGGGGCGGGGAGTGTGCAGAAAGATGACAAAAGGATGTGGAATTTCTGCAACTGACACCGGAAGCAATCATTAATCATGTTTACCACATAGTGACGGATAATTGGATGTTGACTATATGGCAAATATCCAATGCCATTACCATCACCATTGAGAGAGGAAAAACTTCTACACAATAAACTTGGTATGACGAAACTTTCTGCTCGGCGGGTACCAAGTCTTTTGACACCTGATCAAAAGGGCAAATACTGATCACATGGGAAAGTCTGACATAGTTTTAATTGAATACTTGAACGTTTGCTAAACCCGGATTAGTGTTGGATTCATCACTTTGAGCCAGAGACAAAGAAACAATCCATGAAGTGGAAATACCTCTCCTTACCTGCACAAAAAGGTATGGTATTTTCATCTTCAGGGAAGGTGATGGCATCAATTTGTGGGATTCAAAAAGGCATTGTGTTTATTCAATATATTCAAAAGACTACATTATCAGTGGAGAGTCAAATGCCAAATTGATGAAGAAGTTATGAAAGGCTATCAAGACATATCCTCAGAAAAACCGTTTCATCAGGAAAATGCTCCAGTATACAAATCCTTTGTTTCAATGGCTTCTATGCTTGAGTGCAGCTTTGAACTGGTTGATCACCATATCTATTCTCCTGAATTGACCCCATCTGACGATCATATATTCCCAGACATTAGAAATAATTGGCTGATAACCATTATCGCAGGGATGATGACTTCATGGATGCTGCTGGCTTATTACCAAAAGGGTGAAAGCTCCTTTACCAAAGACATGTAAGCCCTGCAACAACGATGGGGAAAGTGTGTGGACCACAAGGGGACTAAGTTGAAAAATAAACCTCATCAGAACCCATCGCGTGTTACAGAATGCTAAGGCTAGAGCCAAAATAGCCGAAGTGCCTCGTGGGTGTGGTATTCGGACAATGATGGATTGCCTTTGTGTGGGTTTTGAATATAACTGCAAAAAAGCGAAAATACAAGAGAGCTGCTATATTTTTAAATTGTCGACAGGCAGCTTATACCTAGTTTAGCACCAGGCTCAGGCAACCCGTTGACGGACGCCGAGACAAAGTGTGACATGCGTTCCCGGGAGAGCATTTCTCCCGCTGGCTCTTAGAATCCTATTTTTCCACCACTCTCTCCTAATAAAATGATAAAGTAAAAGATATCGTACTTTTTGTTGATACCATTTTAGGTGGTAACGTTGGGACCCAGAGACGACGCAGAACGCAATATTTTGTCGGCCTATGGATTTTGCGGCTGACCCTCTTATGTTACACTATATGATGATTTATATATTGTAATTCTACCTACATTTCCAATAAAAATTCTATATTAAGGGTAAAATGGTGTCAATGTCACGGAGACATATCTCTTGCATAGATGGATAAAGAATTGGCGACACTCTGGCGTGGGATTTAGTCTGAAATCATTTTACACACATTTTATATTGATTTGTCTTGTTTTCCATTCGAAAAATATTACAAGTTTTTTATAGACTTATTATTATATACATCATGCAATCTAAGTGGTGTGCTCGTCTTTGGTCTTGTTATAACTACGTCCCAGTCGTTGGACCCACCAAGAAACGACAACGCAGATAGCCAAGGATGAGCGAAAGCCTTCATCATAAAAAAAGAATGAAAAATATTGATATAACGAGTCGAGCTTGGGATCAAAGCTACAGTAGAAGGGACAGGGGTAATAGAAAATAGAAGCTCCGAGTTCAAGCTTTAGGATTGTACGAAATACTTAAAGATTAAACCGGTGTCACCTGAATTTAGTGGCATAGTAATTTTATGGGATGAGTTCAGTTGCTGAGCTGCGTATTACAGACATAGATTCAGTGGGTACAAGGATTAGAAAAATTAACAATTCTAAGAAAAGAACAAGACCAAGATTGTCTACACATGAAGAGCAGGGCAAGAAAATTAGACAGTAAATGTGCATCCACGCCACAACTATGACGACGATTATTCCCCAAAGCATCTTTTTTTATTCGAATAAGATTACCAAATCTTCAAAAATATGCATTAAACCTGAAGTCAGGTTTTAATGATGAATGAAGTACGTAATCTTACAATAGCAGCAGTAATGTAATAATATGAATAGATATTTATTGATTGCTATACGCTTTGTATATTTTGCTGGCTGGAGGAAATGTCTGGGCTCACTAATTACGCTTGCCTTTATAGTAAGTTTTCGTATACAACTGTTTAAAAAAAGAAAAAGAAATAGACGCACGAATTTTGATTGGGTATTGCTTTTGTCATAGGGTTAACTTTTAGCTTAGAAATGTTTCTCGTGGCAAATGACATTAATTATTATTTTCTTCCAAAAAGAATGTTTAACATATCCTCTTCATTCTTCTACACCTTATCGTCATTAACATTATTTTAAAAATAATTTCATGAATTGTGCTTTTAACCCAGATATCTGATGCCTCTTTCAATTTGGCTAGATTTGACTAAATTTTACTGACGCTAGAGATCGGGGGTGAAATCTAAGTAAAATAAAGTAGCCTGTAATTTGATTGAAGTAGACCCAATTAAATTTGAATCAAAGAATACCGGTCGCTGCCTATTCTCATAGTTCGCACCCTACCTTGCTTATATTTATGTATTAAACATCAAGATACAACCAACATTCCTTTGATGTCACTTAAACACAGATAAGCCTCGAAAAGGTACTAATTCATCACCTTACACCAGCCATAGGTTAAATAGTAGGACTTGTATCTGGAAAAGTGCTTATAATTCTCAATAATGTTAATGGAATAATCTCTCGCAGAAATCGTTAGACATATTCTCGCAATCCAAAATAACCAACGAGCCGTAACAAATAATAAATTAATCGTTAACATTCGGCATTAAATCATTCCTATGATGCGAAAAAAATATGGAATGAAAATTTCCAAAATCTTTTAAATCATCCATAATAAACTTTAAAATAACTTCTGCTTCTGATTTCCCAACTAAAATATCTGTTTGAAATGCATGAAAACCAAATCTATAAATCTGCATATTTTAAGAACATTTTTCTTAAATGCAAGATTTATATTGTCCAGTATTCAATAAAAATGATGGCTGTTTCGTCGAGAAATAGTTGACTTCGGAATAGAACAAAGTTCCCTATAAAGTTTATTCAACTTTAAGTACAAATAAATCGAATGGTTACAGATCAGGTAAAAATATATTAAGGATAAAATAATAATTAAAATATCTTTCTAAAATTCATATATATGAAGGAAAATATTAAGGACAAGTTTTCCTATTTTATTTAAAAACATTAAATAAGATCCCAGGTAGTAGTAGTAGTAGTAGTAGTAGTAATAATAATAATAATAATAATAATAATAATAATATACAGAGATAAAGAGATAAATGATCCACTTAATATCCTGGAAGTTGAGTCCAGGTATACGATGTGGGAAAACTGCAAAATATACAATAAAATCAAGTTTGAACTAACCCGAAATGCAGGATCTGCGGAATATATGATGAAACTCTCGACTATATTATCTTAGGATGTCCGGAACAGGCAAAAATGAAGATACCAAAAAACATAACAAGTTAGTGATATATGTGCACTGAAAGATATGCAAGAAGCACAAAATCAAAACCACTGAGAGATTGCATGAGCACCAATCAGACACAGTTACCCAAAATAACATATATAACTATCCTCTGAGACAGGAAAAGGGAAAACCAACCGACCTGATTTAATCATAAAAGACAAGAAATTCAAGAAGGGTATGTGTAGTGCTTTAGCGGTACCATCTGAGAGAAACGCCCGAAAAAAAATTATCGAGAAGTTATCCAATTATAAGAACCTGGAGTTTGAGATTAACAGGCTGTGGAGAATGAAGAGTTAAACTGCAGCAATAGTAATAGCGGCTCTGGGACACGGGAAAAAATGAATGTACAGTTTTACTAACAGTGTTCAAGAATTTACATACAATACATAGAATCGACCTACAACTTGCCCAGAAGATCGTCCTCGAAGGAGCATCTCATATACTAAGAAAAGTGCTATCAACTAAATGACAATTCTTCTACAGGGCCTAAGTACCATAGATTGCACTCGGTTCTACATGGTACAAAGCAGGAAACGTAACATACACAAATAATAATAATAATAATAATGGACTTCGGATTAGATAAATGTGCAAAAATGTACAAAAGTAATTTTCAAGAAAGGTAGAATTACAGAAACACCCTTACTAGGTTTAGATTTTGTCACAAAGATTAGGGAACTGGAGCATGATGAAGCTTATAAGTACCTAGGAATTAGCGATGGAGATTGCATACAACACCGCCAAATGAAGGAAAAAATAAGAAAAGAGTACTACTGTCGTGTACGTCTGGTACTAAATACGGAGCTAAACTCAAAAAACAGAATATCGTCTGTATGTGCCCAGATCCGAAGGAGGGAGAGGATTAGTTCAACTAGAACTATCCTAGAAAACTACAAAGATTGGCCTCCAAAGATACTTGGAAACTACAGAAGACTGGATGATGGTATGCGTCAAGGAACATGAAAGTAGTAAGCGTCTTTACTCCGTAATGAAAGAAGCCAACAAATTCAAAATAGAATTTCAAATGGGCGTAGAGATGCAAGTACAGCCCAATACGCCGATTGAAACTGCAAAATACTTAAAAGAGACAGCAAAGACGAATGTTACCGAGCAGATACAGAAGCGATGGCAAAATAAAACGCTTCATGGCCAATACCCTGCCCGTACCAAACAAGCTGACGTAGACAAAACCCGAACCCATCAGTGGCTACGTAGTGCAGTGTTGAAAGCGGAAACTGAAGGTTTAATCCTTGCTGCACAGGACCAATGCTTGCTAACTAGGAATTATCAAGCACATATACTAAAATATTGTGTCAGCCCAAAATGCAGATTCTGTGATAAATATCCAGAAACGATTGATCATCTAGTATCAGGTTGCACGATATTGGCACCCACTGAATATAAAACCCGACATAACAGAGTGGGCCAATATCTGCACTGGAAAATCTGCAACTTCTACGAGAAGGAAACTGAAAGAAACTGGTATGAACACTACACAGACCCGGTTAGGAGTTAGGACCTGTAACAATTCTATGGGACTACACAATACACACTGACAGAACAATCAAAGCCAACCGCCCAGATATTGTTGTTAAAGACCACAAACAAAAACAGTGCCTCCTTATTGATATGGCAGTTCCTGCTGACTGCAATGTATCTTTGAAGATATTAAAAAAGCTATCAAAATACAAGGACCTTGAAATAGAAATCTCGAAAATGTGGTATATGGGAACATCAACAATCTCTGTTGTAGTTGGAGCCCTAGAATTTGTTGGAAAAGATTGCATAGAACAATTGAAGGGATTCCTGGAAGTCCATGCATCAAGGAGATACTGTTCTGGCAAGTACAGCCCACACTTTACGAAGGGCTTTATTTATGTAATTTTTTTTTTTTTTTTTTGTCAGTGGAAAGTGTCATGCTGCCATTTCTAACCTTAGGTCCCTGGGCGGGACCCGGAAAGAAATGTGTAAACGCTAGAAATCAAAGAAAATAAATAATAATAATTATAATAAATATCGGGAAACAATTCACCATCTTATATCAGGTTGCACCTTACAACCAACTGAATATAAAAAAAACAGTATAATAGAGTTGGTCATTTACTTCACTGCAGCTTTTACCGGAAGGAAATTCCAAGAAACTGGTATGAACATCACCGACACAAGTTTAGTTATAGTACATGTAATAATTTTATGGGACTTCACAGACAGAATAATCAAAGCTAATCGCCCAAATATCAAAGACCACAACAACAGATGTACTTTGTTATTAACATGTCAGTCCCTGAAGATAAAATATACTAACATACTAAGGATCTTGAAGTGGAATTCTGAAAATGTGTCACAGATAGATATCAATAATTCCACTTGTAGATGGAGACCTCGGATTGCTTAGAAAAAAGTTTCGATAGATTCAGTGAAGGGATTCCTCTATGCCTTAGAGTAATACTATAAATTGTACTCACATGATGAAGAGCTGTTTCTATGTAAACTGTGTTTGATCTTAGTTTGTTTTTCTTTTTAATTTAATTTAATTTTTATGTTATTTTTTATATAAATGTTTTGTAGAAAATGTCATGAAGCCATTTCTGACGTTAGGTCTCTGGTTGGGAACTGGAAGGAAATCAATAATAATAATAATAATAATAATAATAATGATGATAATAATGATAATAATGAGAATAATAATAACTCAAACAATGTTATCCGTTCATACACATGCACCTATAAATACTCATACCTATTTTTTAGTATGGAATGGGGAATAATAAAGTTCACTAAACTTATTGGAAGTGAACCCTGTATTATTTACTCTCCAGGACTAAAAATAATATAAGTTATATTCATACATATAGATATATAAATATTTAAGTCGATATACAAAAGATATATCATTACATAATAGAAAATCTTTCTTTGCTTTTATTTTAACTAAATACATATTCGCTTTAACATCTTACAATGCACCATTTACAAGAAATATCAGAATTAAGTAAATGTTGGCATGTATAAATCAGCAGGTTATATCCATTTTGTTCATTGCTTATTCGCGGTCATCACTCTATATGATAAAATTCATTAACTCTTTCATTGACCGAAAATGTTCGAATACGTTTGATCATAAGTTTTAGTGAATATATAATGGAATAGTAATGATAATATTAGCCGTTCTCTTAAAAAGGACAAGTTGGCCATTCACTCACCTAGCAGCCAATGTATAGAAAATACGTGTTTCAAGCTAAATAACTACATCCAAATTTGACTGGTGTTTCCTTCATAACGTGAGAAATGTCAATATCTTGATGTTATTATTTTGTCTTTGAGGGATATGTGCAATTCATTTTAGCCGTAGCTCTTGTTGAAAGACCTCAAGTGATGTAGTTTTTGGCATTTAGTACAGTCATTTTTGATGCAGTAGCATCAGGCCACTGGATTCGAAGAAAAGCTGAATGTCCAGAATCTGGCAGGAGATATCGGCACTGGTCTAGACCTGGTAGCGCAATGGTTAAATGACTGGCATATAAAAATCATTACGTCCAAAACAAAACTTGTAACGTGCTACAAACATCAAGCAGATCTTGAACTAACACCTATCATGATAGATATATGTTCTCTCAAGTATGCTCCTTGATTTGAACGTCTATAGGTCGCGTGCTTACTCCACATCTCAAATAGAATATGATTATACGATCAGTTGGTAAATACGATTTAAACTCTTTGGTTCATTGAACCTCCACAGTGAGTTAACTGTCTTGCTAGAATCTATTTTTACAAAATCCAGATCAAAACAAAAATAGAACATTTATGCCGTATCTAAGCTGCATCAGTCCATTCCTCACTGGCTTTTCTTGATAGAGTCCAAAACGTGACATTCTATGTGAATAATTCTTTTCTTTGTAGCTGGAGCCAACCGTGCCACATACACGAAGAAAAATCTTAGACCCTTTTAATCTTTGGTTAACCATTATCTTGCCTACATAACTATATAAAATGCACTATTTACCTTCTTTACGCTCATCCATCACCGTACACTAACCCTATATATTGAGTTTGTTCTTAACGTTTTTAACTTTTTGTTGTAAGGAAAAATTCATTAAACTCATAAACAAACACTACCCCAAGTGAAGATTTCTCCACAAGCTATTAAAAAAAACAGTAAAAAGCAGCTACTGTTGCACTGAGAACATGACACAAATAATAAAGTAGCACAACAGGAAAACAATCAACAAACATATAAACAAATTAAACCCACGCTTAACTGCAGAATAAAGAACGAATGTCCCTTAAAGGACAATCACTTGCAGAACAATGTATTATATCAAGCCACTATAACACTAGCAAATAAAGAAGGAAAATATACATAGGAGCAAATGAAGGATCATGGAAACAACGAAATTAGGCATACAAAACATCCTTTACAAATAGTAAATACGCCAGAAGCACATTGCTTTCTAAATATATTTGGGGAGATTAAAAACAAAAAATAAATCAAGCTAAAAATAACATGACAAATAAGGAAAAGAACATCAGTCTACAAAAATAAAGCCAAAAACGGTAAAATTTGCCTGGAGAAAAATATAGTCATATCCAACTTCCCAGGTCAAAACAAACTACTAAATATACTATGGGAACTATTATCAAAATGTAGTCATGAAAACAAACACTTAATAAACTACTAAAAAATCGAAAACTGAAAACGAACAAAAATAACTGAAAATAAATAAAATAATATAAAAAATAAACAAAAATGTAAAATAAATGAATCCAAACAAATAAATAAGTATATAAACTAAGTGAATAATATACAAATTAACAAACCACGCCAAGCAAAACAACAGTTAGAATAATACAATAAACTACCCACAATGCACCAATGACCTGTATATATAAAAAGTTAATCAAAAATACAACGGACATTGCCTAAAGACTGGAGATTCTGAGGATTGACTTCAATATTCCTTTTAATATTTATATTTCCATACTTTCTACCCCTGATTTTGAACAATTTCAACAATAAATATAGCATATTTTAAAACTATATTTTATCATATATATCTGTCTTTCTTTCTTTCTCTCTATCTCGATATATATATATATATATATATATATATATATATATATATATATATATATCTTGAGAATATTTTATTGGGTAGAGGTTATTTCTGATTAATAAATAAAAGTCCATCACTTATTCAGGAATTTTTTTTGTTTATTTACGTTATGTTTCTAGAGTTTTGCGTTTATTTGGCACTATTGTGATTTGTATTTATGTGGCACTATTCAACTTTTGTTAAATCAGAGACGATCTTCATAGCGAAGTCAACCTACAGCCCGTCGGATCTAACGACGATTTCTTCTATCAGTGTAGGGCAGATTCGAATCCTGCCGGAGAGCGTCTATTTTTCTTCAATGTCATTATTCAGGCTGTTGGACGAAAATAAATAAATACGCCGTTTAATAAATCAACAGAACGTCTACTCAAATATGGGTGTCCACTAAAAATAAGGTTTCCTTCAAATATATATATATATATATATATATATATATATATATATATAGTGCTGGAAATAAGTATATGACAGCCCATGAAATTGTTAATAATTTTCTTATTACTGCACAAATTCCACTGAAAATTTGTGTGTGTAACCTATATCTGATGGTATTAGTATACATATTCGATTTTATAACAACTTTCCTCCAAAAAACACATTATTAAGAAAGTTATTAAGAAAAATACGTTTTCGATGGTGGAAATAAGCATGCAAATTTGTATTTGACGGCAAAATTGTACAAAATTTAATATTTATATCTATTCCCTTCCTTGTGCGGTAATAAGAAAATTATTAACAATTTTATGGGGTGTCTTATACTTATTTCCATCACTGTATATATCGAAAGGAAGGAGGATGATGTGAAGAAGAAGAACAAGAAGAAGAAGAAGAAGAACAAGAAGAAGAAGAAGAAGGGGGAAGAGAAGCATAACAAGCCTACTGTAAATGAATCGTACATTTTTTTTTTCATCCAGCCTCATATGTGCTTAATTTCTAATATGTCAGCAAGGACTTAAAACTTCGGATTCCTGGTTTAAAAGGTTCTTTGGATCTGTAAATTCATAATTATTAATTTTCCCAGTGGGCAGAGGATACAAATATATATGTAATTGTTGTAAGGTTTTGCCTTTTTTAAAATTTACCAACTTACGATCGGATCCCTGTTGTTATTTTCTTTTAATCTAGCTAACCATGTGCACTGATATCGCTATCGAAAAGGGTTCGTACATATAATACGCAACATATAACTTGAAGAAATATTTTGTTCATTTTTAGAAATTATTCTTAAGCTTTAACAATTATAGTTAATAAAAGAGGGGAACAATTATTGTAATAATTCATTATTTGTCGAAAGAGTATGAAACAATAGTTTTCATGTTACGATTCTGAGCATATCTTTTGGAATTTGGTAATAGCTTGAGAAAAATAAATTAATATATATATATATATATATATATATATATATATATATATATTCGTACAACTACGTATTTGATGTCCGACAGATCTGTCTATTTTGACATGGTGTGGAAGAATTAGAAATCAGAAACATTACTAAGGAACCAGATCAAATAGGAGAAACATCGATTATATTAGATGATATTAGATGATTTGCCGAAGGGCAAAGTTTCGTCCCGGGAGGTAGACAGGCCCTGAACCCGTCTAGGCCGGTTCAAAGGGTATTTTTTGGACGAGCCTACGGGCTCGGAGAAACACACGTTAAACTCGGCCTTGTGCCACATACATTCCTTGTGGGGGGACTGTTAAATATTGAGATACGTGGAGATACGTTGAGACAGGTTAAGAGATACGGAGATAGATACAGCGTGTTCTCAGACAATTATACAAGAGCCAGAGAGAGAGAGAGAGATGATTACGGCTTTACTTACAGAGACTTGTACATATACTTTCTACTAACCTGCATTCCTGGACTACTAATCTTCACTTCAAGTCTGTATTCTTATGTTTAATACACTTATTTTTCTATCTCAGTTACTGGCGTTGTTTATTTATTTGTGCAGGATTCCATTCACGGAACCCACAACAATATATAATGATACTTTGCTCTTAGTAGGATGACAAATAAGATGATTACAGATTGCATCTTTCGACTGACAAGGATTGCTCAAACCTTCCAAAGTTTTACATGAAAAATATTGTGCTTTGGGAACTATTACATTAAAATTAAGTTTGGTTCTAAATATATAATATTTCTGTGGATAATTTACCTATATCTTTGCTTTGGTGTTTATCAATTGTACACTGTTCAAATATTAACATTAACAACGAACTATTGTACTTGGATTAAACGAAAATTACAATATAATACATATTACTAATACTATATTTCTTATTGCCGTCAGTTTTCTGGCACGGATAGACGAGTATGTTAATATTGCTTGAGACCTCGCATATTATTCAATGTAGGAAATTACGTAACGCTTCATATCTAGTGAGTTTCCAACCTTCGTATAGAAATATCAGTTTTCCAAACTTAGTTCAGTTGGAAACAACAACGATGTCTGGTAAATATGAAATTCAATTACAGAATATCATTTATACTGAACGATAAATTCATATGCATATGTACATTAAGATATACACAATTCCTGCCATTTTTTATAACCTGTCTACATCTGTTTACTTGGTTTTGGGTATCGACCGTTTCCGCAGATAACGTTGTCCTTTTCTTCTTCTGATATAAGTTTGATCCATGACTTGCAAAGTCAGAAATATTGCAGGCAGCAGAAATTAAATTTTCGCAAGTCCCTTCTGACATTTCTGAAATCATTCTTCCTCAAAATTTGCAGACACCAGCAGTCAGAAACTTTCACAACTGGTGATAAGTAATGATCAAGATCTCAATATCTCCGAGCTAAATTGAAGTGAGATATTCAAATGTTCCCTCTACGCGTCCCCAGTCTTCCCGAAGGGAAGCAAGACAGTTTTTTTTTTACTACATCGAGGAGAACGCAGGTTATGTTCAGTCGGATAACATATACAGCCCAACGGAGGACCTGACAGAGAAGCATGAATTTGATACTTGTTAAAAATGCGCGCTGCAAAGCTTGAGGGTCTCTGCCTTTCCATGTGATGTCAAAAATCCACAGGATACAAGGAACAGGTAATGCTCCCAGGGAGCTTATGTGATAACAGTACATAGTCTTTCGCAACCATAAAGATATTTTTAGATAAGAATTGATTTGTATATGGCTACATTTGTTTTTTTTATCTGTAAGTTGTGGTTGAAGATTCACGAAGGCAGTTAAATGAAGAGGATGCTTATAGAAATATTTTCTTTATTTCCTTAATCCCGATAGCCTAATCAAAGAAGCTGATGCTAAGGTACGCAATGCTGTAGGTATTTTCTAGTAGTACCTTCATTATTATTATGTCTACAGCGTGTTTCTTCTGGCAAAACATAATTTGTCACTTCCTGCTTATACGGGTTACATATAAAAGGGTCGTATTACGTCAGTTATTTCTCTAATTCTACTGGCTGATGCCGCGATTGAATATTTTATGGAACGAAATGAGTCTTCAAAGGAGTTTTATCTATTGCCATATTGGTTACAACCTGTAAATAATAAACTTTCAGGGATTTAAACAAATTCCTATTTCCTTATGTTCCAAGATTATCAGAGAATAAAGGTCCTTATTGGATAGCTTGAAAATAATTTAGCATTTCCTTTGATTCTTTTAAATGGATTGTTTAATGGTTTTCAATGGCTGTCAGTATAATCTTGGTTTATGTCGATTTTCTTCGCTAAACTGACCAGCCCTGGGGGATCTCAAATTGTCTTTATATATTGAAATTTTGAATTTTTTTCTTTAATCTTTAAGAGCAACTCAATCCAAACATAAATTCTGACGCAATTTCATGGTTTTTCATATATTGCTTGATCTGTTATTAGGTAATATTCAAAGACTAGACGGTAAATTGAATTGGCATTACACGTAAGTTTTGTTTAGAACTAAAAGGTTTGTAGAATATCTACTGATCGCGACAGGTATCTCAATAAAATTGTATACACGCAACGTGTAAATTAATGATTTTGTTCACCGTTAAATTTAGGTAACTTAATAATTAATTTAATTTGAAGACTTCATTAGTTTATACGCCGTGTCCCTTCAGTATGTGGTTAAGCATGTCTGTTTCACAACTTTCTCTCCCATTTTTTTTCTAAATAATGTTTGACTCTTTACCCTCATTCTCTACACTTTCGCTCTGCTATTCCCTCACACAAACACGTTAATATCGTTGTTTTACTCTGTCCTTCTCACTTTCAATATTTGATGTGAGTGTCAAATTCTCCGAGCCCTTTAACTCCTTATGTTTTCAATACATTTCACGTACCACTTTCAGAAATTAAATCTAATTATAATATTAGATCTCATTTTTTTAAATTCTTACACATTGTTCGTATGATTTCTCCACGATTTTCTCAAAATATATTAAGGATGAAACGAAAGAGAAAACGGGGAGAGCTGACATTTCTAGGTCACATAATGGGGAATGAGGTCGTGGAAAATCGCGCAAAAATATGATATGTTAAAGGCAATAAGGTCAAAAGTAAACAGAAAATAACTTACATAATGAGATTGTGTAAATGAATGGTAGAATATGATTTAGGAGAGATGACATAAAGAAAGAATACAAAGACCTTAAAATAACAAGAAATTATGGACAGGCATGATCGCTAAATTCCTGAAGAGAAACAACATATAGAAATAGAAGATAACCATTCCATTTCACTGATGAATATTTAATACACTAAACACCGTATTTTATTGAAAAAGCGAATGACAAAATACAGTTAATTTTCTTTTTATTCCATGGATAAAAACGTTGGTTCAAGTAATCCGGTAGAAAAAGAAGTGAAAAAAAAAATCTTGGAGATTTCGGTTTTCTGAAGGGAAATAACTGGAACTGAGATATCCGAAAAATGTAAGACACGTGGAACAAGAAAATCTACACCAAATGAAATAAATAATCTACCCCAGCGCACTAAGTAAAGGTCTCGATTCTAAATTCCAAGGTATATCACCTGAAGAAGGCCGGATTATAAAATGGTCAAAACATCGTGAATATGGCAATAAAGATGTTGACAAAAGTCCGAACAATGTAAATAATATAAACAAAATATCTCATCTCAGATATATAGAAGAGATAATTTACACTTTTCTAAAACTGAGTATTACCAGAAACACAAAAAAATATTTATTTAAATCTGCCTGCATTGATTTCATTGGCCAAGGTTCAGCAGCATCTATAGATGATAGAGGAAATTGGAAATAGAATGCAGTCGCTTAACTGGGTAAGCGTCATGGCAGGTTCGAATTGTAAATGTCAGGGGTGGTGAGACTAAGGATTATAGCTCGACAAAACTCATACCTTTGAAATAGCGACAGAGCATCGAGAGACTCGTGGCGTTCCATCTGTAGGAAAGGAGTTGTTCGGTGCGAAATAGTTCCTTCCCATAAGGCCGCAAATAGGTCAAGAGAGGCAAATGAGGATTAGTTATCTCCAGTCCAAACTTGGTAGAGAATATTTTAGATCTGATATGGCCCTTGTAAAGTTAAGAGTATAGTAGGATGGGGAGACATATATTTGCTGAATAGCTAAAGTGAAGCACCAATGTCTCCAGAATTTATCGAAATAGATCGAATATATGTGTTGAATACTGGGGTGAGTTGAAATATACGTTCCTGACAAGTAGGCACCTTGAGAGAAGATCTATCCTTCATGATAGTTGAAAGTTCAGTATTTTCTTACTGATGGTGAAAATGGACAATTTTGGGTTCGGCCATATTGAATTTTACAAGCCATACCATTTCCCATTGAACCATCTGGGGTAAATCATGGGAGTGACGATCTTCTGGGTCCCGCTCTTCCATATGCTTCGTGGTGCACATATAAAGTCTTGTATCATCCGCATAGAGACTCACTAATGATTTCAGTATAATCCTAGGAATTTCATTAATATACATTACAAAAAAAGAAGGATCGAGGTGAGAACTCTGTGTAACGCCACCATTAATCTTATCAGCTTCCGATCACTGGCATTTAACGTAGTCGTTCAGAGACCTACAAGTTAGGAAATTATTGGTAACTGAAAGAGACATTTTACAGGTTCCATAGCTGGAGAATTTATGTAGAATCCCCCGATGCCTTTGATATATCCATAGCATCTTGATGAATGTATTGTTTTTTACCTCACGAATGGGTAATTACAGTTAAGACATCAGCTCTGGAGTTGGCAGAAAAATCGCTCAGAATGTTGTTCCTTTTGAGGGGTTCAGAAAATCTATTGTTGATTATAAAGATTTCTGATGATATTACAGAGCGTAATGGTCGATAATGTGACAGGTATGAGTGCTAATGGACATTCTTAAAACAGTCAAATAATTAGACTTGGGAAGCATCTCTCCTTCAAGAAGCGATTAAATTGTTTTACCAGAAATGGAAATCAAGCTGTAATGATATTCTTCTTGATATTCTTGAGAATAACGACTGAGATTTTGTCCGCACGGCGTCCTTCTTAGATCCGAAGCATGTGATAGGTTTCCCCCGCCGAGATAAAGATTATTTGCTTGGTAAGGACAGTGAAGGCAGGTATGTTGTGTAGAGTTAGAAGCAAAGTTTATTGTAAAGAATTTTGCCTTGTCATATGAGAATTCAGCGCCATTTAAGGTAGCATCAGTTTTACTATGCGAATTTTATTCGAGATTTTCTAAAACTTACAGGAAACAAGTCGTTTGTTTTCAATCTTGGCTTGTACTGACTCTGACTCTGTTCTTTGTGTTTTCTAGAACCATCATGCATTGATTGCGGGCTGTTCGGCAAGCCGCAAGTGTCCCATTGCATACTTCCCTGTTGTAGCGATGGTAGATGTTTTTACGGTGTAATTTAACTGCACCTTATTCTGGCGTGAATCAGCGTTGACTATTTGGTTTAAGCTGAAGAGAGACTGCATTTCTGTGAGAAAAAATGAGTAAGCATCAACTGCAAAAAGACGGAATATATGCTCATCAGCAAGAGAAAAAGCCAAAAGACGGAATTATGAATTGGAAATTTCAACACTAAACTCATGCATAAATTTTACATCTCTTGAAAAGAATTTTAACAGTGGATGGAAAATAGACACCGAAATCCGAACATGCATTTCATTAGCGAAAGATGCTTTCTAAAGGTAAGCAATGTACTAAGACATATGAAAGAAATGTAAGACACACTGATACTGAGTTCTTTATATGCAGGTGATTGCTGCAAAATAAGCCTAAGAATGATAAGGAAACGGCTGGCAACAGAATGGTATTCTACTGAACGGTAATGATAATTCTATGAAAGGAGATAGTAAGAAGAGATGACGCTTTAAAGATAATGTCGACACTTATACTCACAATCAGAAAAAAAAGTAAACATCCATGGATATAATGAGGAAGGAGGTTGTGGATAAACTTATCACTCACAGGGTATATAAAAGGGCAAGTGAAATAAGTGAAGGCAGTGAGCCATCGACCTTATTCTCTCGTCTATATGGATAGCGGACGTGGAGGCGTGAGTTTTGACACAGGTAGAATCAATGCTAAGGGTCACAAAGTGTACGAAGTTTTGGCAAAGCATAATCGCCTATGTTGTGAAGGGACTATATACATAGAAGTAGGAGTTCAATGGCTAAAGAGTAGCAGCGTGATATTTAGAGATGATATTTCCCTTTGAATCAAACCATAAGAAAGCAGACCGTCTGCTGAATCAGAAGTGTAAAAATAGTTTTACAAATCGTCTACAATCGTGAAACACATGTATATAACCTAGTAAAGTATTGTTTCTCGAGGAAATTATAGATAGCGGCTAGGAATGTAAAATCGGACAACCGAGGTCTTTACATTTACTTATGTTTAAATACCTTAGCTATAGGTTAAATATTAGGGCAATCTGGGTAACAACTAATTTAGGAACCTATCAACAATGAATGTAAAATTATGTGGCGTATCTTTTGAGTACGTTGACTCATACTACTATCACCAGTGAAGAAGAACTGAAATAATATATAATAATACATCGAAGGCGACAATAAAGGCTGCTATTATTATTATTATTATTATTATTATTATTATTATTATTATTATTATTATTATTTGCATACAGAAAAAAAAACAATCTTTGGACCGAAATAATAATACTGAATAATATCTACTTACCATGTTATTAAACTTACAATAAAAAATTTGAGTTCCACCAAATTATTATATATTCAGATATGTACATGTAAAAATTTAAAAAAAAAATTAAATTCCATATTATTGCAACAATTAAAAAAAAACAGAATTAAACTACTATTTACATTATTCGCACTATTGTCCTCATCTTTGTTGCCATATTTATTACAATATTTCGGCCGTTGTACGCTCCGGCCTTCTTCAGGTGGCAGGAATCTCAAACTGAAACCTGTATTTCGATCACTGGGACACAGTGAATAAAGGCGTTAGTTAGATCCAGTGACAGGACCCAAAGAATGTGAGTTCAATACTCGGTTAATCCAATGGAGAACTTGGAGAGGGGATATAACAAATAATTTCCCCTCTCCAAGATAACTGATAACTGACATCCATTAAACATGCCACGTGGAAATAGAAGAGTCTACACCAGTGAGCGAAATAAAGGGTTCAGTTCGACATTCCAACCACCTGAAGAAGGCTGGGGCGTAAAACGGCTGAAACGTTGTAATAAATACGGCGAAAAAGATGAGGACAATAGTCCGAAGAATGTAAATAGTGTACATAATTCCTCATCTCAAATATACAAACAGAATTGAACCAGTTAACAAAAATTAAACTAATCCCATCAAGCAATCAACATTTGTGCTATTCATAATAATTTCTGTCGTATAGAATCTTTTTATTTCTTCAAACTCTCATTATGAAACTCATTTGGCTATCTCTAGATCTGTAGGTATTTCTTTCGACTCGTCTATTAGACTTGGATCACCTGTTAACATGACTCGGTTGTGTTACTAGCGATAACGGTCCACTTCTCACGAATGTAGGTAGCATGTTAGACAAAAATATCTGATAGAATAGCAATGTCCTTCTCTATATATTCATCTGCGAATATACATGCTTCTGTCGACTTTAATGTTCATCAGATCAATTAGCTTTCTAATTTCTATACCACTGATGTTGCCGTTGTTCAGACATTCAATTTCTCAGTTTCCCAGTCATTCAGCCAAGTAGTAGATAATCTTATTTGTTTCCTTAATTATTCTTACCAATATGTCTCCTTGCTCGTTTTATTCTTTAACCTCTCTTCATACTCTTGCTAAGCATCGCAATTCTATCCTTATGTATCTGTCTATATTTCTGATATGAGGTATTATGTACACCATTTACATTATTCAGACTATTATCGTCACCTTGGTCGTTATATTTATCACAACGTTTCGGTTTTTCAGTATCTGTCTATATTTCTGAGATGAGGTATTATGTACATTATTTACATTATTCTGAATACTGTCCTCATCTTTGATGCCATGTGTATAACAACCTTTCGGCCGTTGTTCGCTCCGGCCTTCTTCAGGTGGTTGGAATGTCGAACTGAACCCTTTATTTCGCTCTCTTGGGTAGACTGTTCTAGTTCCACATGCCATGTCTAATGTTAATTCCCATCTGAAAGTTCTCCACTGCCTTAACCAGGTTCAGAAAGACTTCAGCTCGACATACCAACCATCTGAAAAAGGCCGGTGCGTACAACTGCCGAAACGTTGTGATAAACATGGCGACAAAGATGAGGACAATAGTTCGAGTAATGTAAATAGTGTCTATCCTTATGGTAGTTAGTATCAGGCATTTTCGAATGTAGATAATTCTTAGGCTCGTCTGTTAGGCATGGCCCTAATTCTGTTAACGTACAGATTGAGATTCATTTCACGATCTTAAAACTTACTAATGAAAATTCTGCTAATGAGGTTTCTTCTTGGGCAAAAACCGGTACCGATGATTTTATGCCTTCTCAGAAATACCAGGTGAAGCAACAATATTATCTTTTTCAGCCACTATAGAGCACAAAAATCGATTCTTCAGGCTATACCAAGGAGAATGCTCTGATCTCTAAAGACGTTGCTTTGTGTTCGCTCATAATACTTCAAGCGTGACGTCAATGAGGATAAGTTGATGTTCGCTGAGAGAGTGAGACGTCCTATACCCTTAATTTGGTTCATATGAGTACTAGCGACGAGCTAAGAGTGTGTTAAAATCGTAAGTCCTCTATCACTCCTCTCATCAATGAATATCAAATGTCATTTGTCAATGCAGAATTAATTTCTCGTAAATTCTCGTTCAATTCTACTCTCAACTCATCAGAACTAACCCTGCCTGGCATTCCACCTAGAAAATCTGCTGTATAATATGCATAAGAATCTGTCCATGTTGGCTGCTGTCATCTCCAGACTAGATCCCAACAAATACTGCAAACACGACTATATCCCTTACCTGACCAAATAGCTATATCTTAACAGAATACGTCAACTGAAAATCGAGCGGAAAATTAATGCTTTTCTTATACGCAAGATGAAGGGTTATGGCGTCTGCGGCTAAATTCTTGATTTAATCCAAACTTTCATAACACATCGCATAATGGTCGACGTCTTTAATGGTCACTCTTCTAGATCCTTTTCCAGTAATGGCATCTTTCCCTATGATTTTATGCTTGAACTTAATTTCTTATCTTCATGAACGACATTCCCATTGTGATCAGTTCCTGAACTGTTATCTAGACTGGAAAAATTATTTACACCTGTTTTATTACTAACTTACTACTTTTAGTGTAGGAGGTAAAACAAGGGGGGGTCAACGAGATGATGGGCTACAGGGAGTCAAATCTGAGTCTCTTGAATTGATTGGAAGAAGACGTAGTCGGCGGGAGTCAGTTGCTCGCAGGTGGTCGCTGAATATCGCTGGTGATTGCTTTGTTCATTGATGATCGCTGGTCATTGATGATCGTTGGTAGTGGCTGCTGATCGCTGCTAATCATTGATGATGGCTGGTGATCTCTGGTTGACGTTAATGATCGCTGAACCAGATAAAAACCAATCATCATCTTCTCCCCTGTCAGTATTTCCCCTTGACTCTGCACTGTGTCATGAAGCGACATCAGGTTAATTTACATTAACGCGTGGAACCCAAGTGTCTCCACTCAAGCCACTGCTCAATTTCTGGTCTAATCTAATCATAGCTACTCTTTGCTAATCAGAAACAGGCAACAGCTACAAGGAATACGTCAAGCAGCTGGAAAGTGGGGAGAGGCCCCGTCATCGAATTGTTATTACAACAGCAGCAGCATCTCCTCCAGAACAAAGGCTTTTCTCTTCTCCCGTCAGTATTCCTCTTTCTATCGCCACTGTGAATCAAGGCCAGTTCGTTTTAAAGTCTGAACCCGTGTGTTTCTACTGTCACTGGCCAATTTTTGGACTTACCTAGTCATAGCTAGTCAAAAACCCGAGGATTCTGTCCAAGCCACGGGTGAAGAACCCGGCACAAAACTAATCTACAACATCACCACCTCCACCTAGGAGTTTTCTCCGCCCGTCTGTATTTAATCTTTGATTCCCACCGAGTCACAATGCGACACAATGTAATTGTTTAAGTTCTTGTTTATATAGATGTCCGTTGTCACACCTCATGAGACAAACTAAATAGGTTGACATTTGATATTCAAACACGGCTTTTATTACCCTCTGGGAACTATTTGTGTCTGTCGCTTTTAAAGAAGATTAATAATAACTCACCGAAAAACTTTGATCTATCTTCGTTCACTTTGTTTTTGCTTTTTCATTTCAGTTTCATTGACTGACACTTTACACTCAACCAAATTATTATCCTCGTGTATATCGTTCAGAATTTTCTCGCGCACGCCGAATAAAAAATAAGAGATCTAATCAGAATATTAGCGAACTATTCATAATGTTGCTATTGCTTTCAACGGAAATGAGATTTTGACCCAAATATTAATTGGAAGTCTGTCTACTGAGACAGTTGACAATACATTTTGTGCTCTCTAGTAGTGTTGAGATATACGAGGTTTTGGAACGTTGGACTGAATCGACTCTGCAATTTTTACGATGGCTGACCAATTTGCACCTGCAGCAATTAACGCATTGACTTAAGACAATCATGTACGGAGATGCTCGGAATTTTTCATCATGATGAATATTACTGTTGATATAACACAGGTGTTTTAAGTGCCAAATATGTTTCCAGGCTGTCCGTATATGGGAACCTATTGGAAGAGTGCTGATGGCAAATCACCCACAAAAATCAGAAAATATGAAAAAAACCGTAATCTAATGAAAAATGATGTTTGATACTCCAAAACGTTTCTTATAATTCACAATTATAAATGCTATCTTTTATAATTAACACAAGTTGCAGAAACTGTATCAGTTTTTAGTGAGTGAAAAATCAGATACAATCTCATATACATAAATGTGGTTAAAATAGTGATATATGACAGCAGTGTTTTGTATCTAACCTAAAATTGTCTTGTAATATCATTAATCTTATTAACCCGAATTAATAATATTATTATTAGATTGTTCAAATACTAATTATGAAATAACTGACATGATTTATGAGTGAAAGACAGAACGAAGATTGAATGATAAATCATTTCTTCTGTGTAACTGAACTGAGTACAATATAATAAATCCCATTAATCTCACCCTTGGAATTCGAGTGAGCTAAGGAAGAAGACGGAAATAAATTCGCGATTGTAGGGATTTTTTTTGACCAATGAAAACCTTGCCTTCACAGAGATTGTCCGTTGAGCTGAGACGAAGAAGAAAAAAATGAGTTTGCGAGCCTATATAAAATTCTTTTGGGGGGCCAATGAAAATTTTGCTTCGAAGGAAATTAGCAGTGGAACCAAGAGAGAGAAAAGAACGTGGCGAGCCTAGGCGAAATTTCTTTTTTAACTTCAAAGGAGAATAAAATAAAGAAAAGAAGAGTCTCTAAAGTCACGTGAATGCTTTCATTTCTGTCCGCCGCGTCCAGTGTAAAATTACTCGCCAATCATATAAGTGGCTTTTAACCAAGCACGCATCGCTTCAAAGAATTTTCTCTCAACAATCCAAGACAGTTAAGTATTTCAAACTCTCTTCGTTTAATTTTGAAAGTATGCACACAGTATGCCCCTTCTGTGAGCAACGAACACACTTAGCGTGGTTTTAAACATTTGTTAATAATATTTTGTTTCAGATTATTTAATCTGTTGTCTGAATATTTCCTCTTCAGAACAATTCGTTAAAACTAGGGAGATTAAATATTTCCGATTCATTTTCCTGAGACAATAAATTGACAGAACTCCAAGTGTATCAAATTGTAATATTTTATCTGCTAAAATTCTCCGTGTGTTTCCTCGTCATTATGATCATTTCATTAATCTTCTTGGCTTGGATGGATCAACTGCTCATTTTAACCCCGAAGCCAAACTCCACTAGACCGGATGTATCAGTAAAATATTCGAAATCATGTAGCAGAAAAATTGTCCAAGTATTAGACTGAGATTTGAAATGGTGTATCTTAATGATTAAAAACATGTTGCGGGAATTTTTTTATGACACGGCTGGACTCCACTCTGGGCAATAAGAATGTATAATTAGTCGTGATGAAATTGGTCATAAACGAAAATGACATGTTCATCATTAAGTAATCATAGCTAAGGACTCAAGGATTGAAATTCAAGATGATCTTCATCTTCTCTAACCTTGTAACTTACTCTCCTGAAGTAAAATGTGCCTCATAGTTTTCACCTACCATTACTTTTTCAAGTTTTTTCACTGTTCTTTGGACTATCATAGCTGAAACTTTTCTGTGACGTGCCAAACGTCTTGTAGATTGACTTGGATCTTTTCTAACTGCCCTCTTTAGCCCTAATTTTAAATGATGATCCTTCTTCCTGTTATGGCCTGCTGATCCTTTTTTCACTCCATACTGTTCCCTCATTTTAAACTTTGTCATCATTGACTTGATGGTACTTGAATAGACATAATTTGGAAGCCAGTGTATGAATGTTGCTGCCATTACTGAAGACTTGAATGATATTTTTTCTCTCACCATTGCTCAGTTGGGAAGATATAGTGGGGCTGTCACAAAACGTTTCAACTTTTCTAGCTGAATAACTCAAAGGGTTTTTCAGAGATTCTTACGACAAATCGTTTCAAGATATCTAACCTCGTTTACCTGAAAATCTGTCAAAAAGAAATTCAATTAGTTTAGTGCTTTCTTAGATATAAAATATTTTTTAGGAATGACAATTAGCCCATGATCTTACACGATTTGGACAATTTCGCTATTAAACTCGGTAAGACAACATGTGGCTGAAAGCGTATTTCAGAGTTTAATTAGGGAAACTTGCTAATTTTAAACTCAGGGCCCCAATATGCTTTCACGCATTGTTCCACCATCTACAGCAATCTTGTTACGCATATTTTTCATTTTACGGTCGCATTTTATGAGTGCGGAAAACGGGTTGTACATGTTCACAGAAATAGGCAAAATATAGCAATTATTTAAAACAGAACAGTTTCAATACCAAAGCTAACCTTCCATGCGCAGATTTTAACGTTTTCTTGAATAATGAATTGTTTCGTTCATTACGAACGCTTGAAATATTGAGGAATCAGCACTATAAAAATGTATATCCAGCAGATTAATCCGCAATTAAACGTTACGCCGTAAGTATGCGAGTTTTGAAAACAACAAAGGTGTTTTTCTCCAGCATGGAAATGCATTGGAACACTATAATATTCTAAGAAAGAAAAATATGAGTTTTCTTCAAACTACCTTCCCTCTCTCTAGTTTCATCACGTACAGATTCGATCATTAGGACATATCACAAGAAGCAGATGATTCAGAAAAAATATTAAATGTTTTCGGTGGGAAACCTTAAATTTCTTCAGTCGAAAATGTACTTTCCCGTTGTGATATAAACCATTGTAACTAAAAGTTATTATATTTTTTCTAAATAAAATTTAAATCCATATAACTTAATATTTCTCTTCATGCACTTTCTTTAAAAAAGTAATCATTTTTCGGCTTCCGTATTATACATGTATTCATAATTTAATTCTTTATAACCAAGTAGTTAAAAATTCGAAGCTTTCTGGTGGTAACAGGCTTGAGTAATTCATTTAACTTAACTCCTTGAAACAACAAAGACTAATAGAATATTCTGTTTATTCTCTCATCTTATCATTTATTACAGAGACAGAATAACGTATATTACTACATACCAATATATCTCGTCAATTCATCCGGAAGATTTAGCGAATATAACTATATTATCGATAATATTAGTTATAAATAGTTTTGAAAACACTGATAAATTTCAGCTGTATATATTGTTTTTCTGTGTGCTGTGTCTTTTAAAAATGTGGATGATCATGACTCTCCACAACATTCTGATGTTTGCAGCTCTTAGTAAATTTTTTTCTCTTCTAATGTCTGTTCAGGGAATAACCTGACAATCTTAAGTAGATGGTTAACCATTTACTTAAGATTGTCAGGTTATTCCGTGCTTTACCCTTTTTAGCTTTCCTTCAATTTGTCCTGTGAATGTCAAACGCTTCAAGATCACTTTCATCATTATATGCCCAAAAAACTTCAAATATCACTGAGTATCAGAGATCTTCTGTTTCCACTTAAATCGAAACTCGGTCGTCCATGTATATATTAATGTATCTAAATTCAAATTTAAAATAGATAAATGGTTATATTTGCCATTTTACTGTGAAGAAATATTCGGCATTTATTAGTCTGTTGAAAAACAATTCTTTTGGAAAATAGGTTTCTCAAAACTAGTAACTGTTGTCGCTTAATATTTTTTTTTAAGCATTCAACCACAGGCATGGCTGGAAACCGCTAGCACGCAAAGTGTTTCAGAGTAGGAGCGGCAACAAAGAGAAGGGATGAAGTGGAGGATGAAGAGAAGGTTAGAGGATAGATCAGGTTATCTGGAGACGTCGATTGACGTTACATTTGAATAGTTAGAGGTTATAGCTACCATTGAAACAGGAAGAGGGGAGGGATGGAGTCCCAGAGGCGAGAAGTGCGAGACATGAAGTTATTGGAGTAGAAGAGAGGGCTGCATTTAACAGTTTCGACAGTGAAAGGGTGAGAGCGAGAACGTAGCCTTGTAGAGCCCTTAAATTCATGAAGGCTGGGAACCAGCGAAAGCAGCTCATCGGAGCAGTTACCGTGAAAGTATTTGTAAAAAAGACAGAGTAAGGCAACGGCACGTCTGTGAGAGAGTGGTTGCAGACGAGATGCCAGATCAGGGCTAATTACATTGCATATCCGTCTTTGGATTTTATTAGGGACCTTGAGACAATTAGAAGGAGCTCCAGACCATATATGGCAGCAATACTCCATGCAAGGTCGAATCGTTGATTTGTAGATTTGAAGGATTGACTCCGACGAGAAAAATTTCCTGGTGCGGCACAGGGAACAACGTTCCTTGCGGCGGACGAAGCTATTGACTCAACGTATTCGTTCCGTCTCAGGTCAGCGGACATTGTGAGAAGGAACAGACGCAAAGAGGTGCTCTCGTGCAGTTGAGCGTCAGACATTCTAATGGGAGGCAGGGATTGTTCTCTCTGGTGAGTAATAGAGAGCAGTTTTGTTTTTGAGGCATTAAATTTAACCAGCCAATACCTGCCCCAGTCCACAACCGATTGAATGTCCTTTTCAAGACAAACGATTAGGTTAGTTTTGTCGGCGACACTAAATTTGTTTTTGAGGCAGGAGTAAATAGTAGTATCTTCCGCATAGATGCCTAGTTGGTAACCTAATTGAAGGCGATTTCTTTTCTAAATTTTTAGTTGAATTAGCGTGGAATATCAACATCTTGATTACGTCATTATTTTTTTCGGACTACCTGTGATCGCCATTTTAGGTTTTGGCGCTGTTGAAGACCTCACGTGATGTGGTTCGTGTTACGTGGTATAGTTTTTCGTCTGCGCCAGTTCAAATGATTTGAAGAAATGTGGTCTTGAACAAGACCTATGTCATTCTTACTCACAATGCGATGTTTAAACTTTGAATTAAAATTAATGAATAATGAAGTATAGATTTAAATGTTTACTGCACTGATATTTGTTGACAACTAGCGATTAAGTATAGAGTTATAATTTTTTTATGTCTACGCTGTATCCTTTTCCAAACGAAGGCGTCATTTATACGCAGATGAAAGAACGGCTAATCTAAATGACGAAAAAGAAAAAAGTCCCAGAAATGATATATATATATATTCAATGCCATGGAAGAATTTTAGATTAACGTTACAACTAAACATTAATAAATATATAGTTGTAACATAAAATGATCAACCAAAGTTTATTATGATTTGCTACAACCAAAGTTAATTAGGATTTAATGAAACTAGATGTGTGTTAAAATCCTCACAGTATTTAGTACTGTTGAAGTTATCGATAACATTTTTGTCGACATTTACAAACCAATTATTAGTTCAATTTCGCAAAACAATGGATAAAATTTGAATGAGCTAATTTGCTTGGGAAATACTTTGACAAAAAATCTACTTCGTTGTTTAATAATTTCTTTAATTTCATAGGAATTCATGTTAAACCATATTTTTTAAGAATTTTTTTTCTTTTTAACTGGGAAGAATAAATTCTTAGGATTTCTTACGTGTGCGCATGAAACATACAACTAACTATGCGTTAATCCATCTTTCTGGAGCCCAAATGCAACTTTTTGAAACGTTTGGGTTTGTGTTTTTATTTAAAGTTCACGGAAACACAGATGAGCTCTAAACTGGATTCTTGTATATATAAAAACTAAAAAAAGTATATGCAAAAAACAATATTGCATTTCTATTAAATAAGTGTTTGTTATTTTAATCATTAAATGGTTTTTAAAATTATGGGCATATTTTGCATTTTAAACAATAAAACTTTAAAAATTTTCCTCCGAGATAATAACAATCTATTATACTAAGCTACGCACGCTAATTGTACTTTTTACCCACTTACCTGTTTGAGTTCCCCCAACATTTGAATTTGATCTGTCAATGTATACTTATTTTAGGTGGGATGGACAGACGGGTGGACGGACAAACGAAAATCACAGGATTTTATATATAGACGTATCTGTTATGAGAAAAATAAAATTTCTTCATTTTACCTATAAAATCCGGCCTGTTTGATACTCATTGCCCCCAATTTTTTTTAAAATATTTATGATGAACCAGTCATGCAATATAATCTTGAAGTATCTTAAAATATTTCAGTTATGTTGGAAAATATTGATATTTTAGCCGTTACGGGAACGAAGGTTTAACCTTTCTATAAAGTGTTTAATAAAACAAGGTAAAATGAAACAAATACAGACGGTTCGATGTAGACAGATTAAGTTTAGTAACAACTTTTCAACAAGACGATATGAATATAAATTCTATATTTTGATCTTCAAATTTGTTTTAACTTTTAAACAACAATTTCTATTACAGCTGTATAAATTAGTTGCTATAAGTGGGAATTATCCGTCATAAAATCTCTTTAGGAACTTGGAGTAGTGTCTATCTCTTCTCCACGCATGAGACTGATCTTGGGTATATAGCTGAACAGTGCTCTCACTCAACACGCGAGTATCATACTCTTACGAGACTGAAGTTATCCAATTTTCCTACGATTTATTCATAATTAGAAAAAGAATGGATTTACACCTTTCCGAAGAGATTTGCACAGAGCGAACGTAAAGTTTAACTAACGGAGATGGAACATACTTCTGCGATGCTATTCTCTATCTTGCTAACTCTTAAGCTACACCCACAACTGCCGTCAACAAATGACAAATATATATTGTTATTCAATGCATCTTAAGATTCGTTTATAATGATTAAACATTGATTGTCTCCGTTCCAAAACTATTCTTCATTATAATTTATTTTAATCCTGTCTCGATTGTACATTAATTCATTCCGACAACTTTTTCTCCCATCCATGATACTTAATCGCACATTTTAATTATGGTTAGTCATTATCAACAGAACCTGTTGAAACTTCCGCAGTTCTATATTACAAATTCTAAGATTGAAAGGAGATTATGGAAAACCATGACATGATAATTATGGCTAGACGGTTAGATATTATTTTGCATAAATCTCTTATTTTCCGAGTGAAATGGTAATATACTTTCTACATTCGTGAAAAACAAATCATATATTGAGAAGGCTTCATATTTTCTAGATTCTTTGTTGTATTTTCTTTACAACACTACGTTTCAAACTTCGTCCGTTTTTACGGCGAAACACGATGCACTTAATACGGAATGGCCATTATTCAATACGAGAGCTTTCTTTTTTTCAGATTTCGCTGTAAGAAAGCAAGAAAGTCATTCTATGTTTTGTTCATCTCATTTAAATTGTCCTACTGATTCACAAGTTCCGTTCCTATTGCTGTTCAAGGAATAATTTGCTCTCAGATAACTACAGACATGGAATAAAGCACCAGCATAAAGAATATTCAAAATGGTTCTCATATTTAGAGAATAAAAAGCAATGTTAAGAATTATCAACGTAAAAATAAACTTACGTAAAAATTCACACACACACATATAAAATATACATATAAATATTCGCACATACGCACCCATGAGACAGACACAGACACCGTGTGTTCGATGATGCGTTAAGTTTTTCCTTGATCACTGACTCTAAACGACATGATCCTTGTTTTTATTAATTGTACAATGGATTAGATGTTCGTTCCATATTGCTATCAAGTATTGTCCGGCAGCTGTAGTCCAGGGTTGGGCACCTCTCTATATAATCTTCCTCAGTTGCGAATCTGTTCGTTGACAGAACAGCCCCTGAGCGCACTCTACCCAAACACAGAGACGCTCCTAAGAGATGATAAATAGTGTGCTACAAACTACTTTAGTGTAATTTGTATTTACCCTCCACTCACCACTTGTGAAACAATGTCGGGAGCCCTAGCGCGTATATCCAAACAAGGAACACAAATTCCCTGAGCCCATGCACCCGTCGGTTGCGTTTGCGTCGGTGCGTGCACTATCTAGTGCAATGAGAGAGCGTGGCCTCTGGTAGCTGTTCCCCAGGGACGGCACAACTTTCTAGTTGCGACTTTGACAGATATATTAAAACCCCTGAAAAGAGGGTTATAAACAATAAAATCACCACAACTGTATTATATATTATCTATCTTCTAGGCAATATCAATCTTCATGTTTAACTAATTTGCGCATTCATATTAAAAAAAAAAAAGTTTATTTCATTAATTAACTGTTCATCCTTACTGTTTTATTATTCGTGGATTGTTTTGATTTTTATATCAAAAATAGTTCTTTATATCGTCTTATATAGTGGAGAAAATTGTTTCAAATTTGAATATTACATGTCCTTCAACAAGTTGGAATCTAAAACTTTCCTTAACTATAACAAGTCAATTTATGAATGAAATTTTCATTTAAAATTTCTGTTTCAAAGAGTTGAAATAGTGAATATATCTTTGCGAAGCGATAGCGAGCGGACAAAGCCTGCTAGTGTATATATATATATATATATACTCTCGACTCTCCCGTCGAATTCGACGTATTACGCTCAAACAAACCAGTTCCCAGGAAATACAGACACCTGGTGTACTACGTACAAGGTCCCCAAAAGACTCTCCGCAAGTTGTGAATTCGGAGTTGTACTTCTCCAAGTCCAGTTGCTATCCAAGGCTATAGAACCTAGCCTGTCCTGCTATTTACCCATAGCTGGAGGGAGAAGAAGAAGATTCACACCTTTCCTAAGGTTATTAGCACGTAAGTGAATGTAATGGATTCGACTGCAATTCCCACTCTGCTCTCCAAGCCGATATATATATATATATATATATATATATATATATATATATATATATACTAGCAGCATGGTCTGGCGTTGCCCGTCCTTGATTCAAAAATCGCTATCACTTGACTTAAAATATTTTTGCCCTTCCTTGCCTTTAAAGAATTGCCCTTGCCGTGCTGATGTTGCTACATGCCTTACTTCTTGCCTATCTCACACTGCGAATTTTTTCTAAGCTCTATACTAAACATTAAATCTGTTACGAAAAAAGAACTAAACAAAATGAACACAAAACTAGCAGCTTTAAAAAAGGACTCGTAACTGGAAAAACCAAATGAAAAAAGGTTAACAACAAATAATTTTTCACACCTAACCCAGTTCTGTGGAATCGGAATCAACGTTGAGTTTAAGCAAGCGAATGAGCCAATTGGAGTAAAGTGCCATGCAGATTTAAATTTTTCCCACTTGTGACGAAAGCAGCTATCGAGATTTTTTGCATGCTAGTTAACATTCAGTGTCAGTCAGCTGTTGGCTCTCACGCTGGCCTAAAGAATCTTCCTGCATATTTGTGGCAGCCAGCTATAGGCTCTCCGTCTGGCCAGTGGAAAATGGCCGCAAACTACATGAAAACTGCCATAGAAGCATGAAAATATCGATTATTTCCACTATCGATGGGAGTTAGGAAATGCAAAGTCAGTCTTGTCCTTTACGCTAACTTGAAGCATGTACATGTAAATTTTGGTGCAAATCCGTTGAAGATTGCGGCCGTGCATTCGTCACACACACACACACACACACACACACACACACACACATACACACACACATCCTGCCTTTTTATAGATAGAGATGTGTGTGTATGTGTGTGTGTGTATATATAGATATATAGATAAACAGATAGATATATGAAAAACTTTATAGCAATTCTATATAGATCAGTTTATTACTTAATAATAGAAAACCAATACCCGACTTTATGTACAGTAGAAACTTATGCTAATATTTAACGTACACATATCTATAAATATGCATAATATGATACACCATGGTTTACATATATGAATGCAGAATCTAAATACATATATGCACCAAGAATGTAGACATATGAGTGCATACATGTATAGAATCATGCCTGTAATTAAGTACATACGTGCGCACAGGCGGAGGTTCACATCTACAAGGGCAAATGTACACTGCTTTATACATATATATTACTATGTATGTGTGTATACATGAGCTTATGAATATATATATATATATATATATATATATATATATATATATATATATATATATATATATATATATATATATATATATATGCCTCTAGACACACAAGACAGGAATACATACATTTATACATACATGTAAGCATACATGTTCCTGCATGAGGAATGGAGGATAGTCATACAATGAGGCATGTCTTCCTATCAATATACGGAAATACATACAGCATGCATGTGTATTTGCACATCTATATGCACATATACATACGATAACACGCGCACATATACATAAAATCTTCTATGTATGCGCGTGTGTATGTGTTTGTGTGCGTTCCTGAACGTGTCTGCGCTGAACGTGTACTTTTGATTGTAGTGTGAGTGGTATCTATCGATTTTCGTTTTTCTTACTGACATTAGTACCAAAATTCTCGCTTTGTAACTCCCGGAGGTAGATATTTTCTCTTGACTTCACTCCTGTTGTAGAATTTCTCTCGGAGATTCTTTCAGAATCAACACGAATGCTCCATTACTCAGGGACATATAAATGTTTGCTGTTTGACAAACCATTGCCAATGCAAAAAGTTATTTCTCTTTTTACCATTTTAGTAATTGTTTTGCTTACTTTTCACGTTAACGTGCATTAATGAAAGTATTTTGTACAAACACACTATATTATATATAACGGACAACTAGATGCGCTTGTTTTTACATCTAAAATTGTCTACGCACAACATTCATATATACAATCACACACACACACACACACACACACACACATATATATATATATATATATATATATATATATATATATATATATATATATATAATTTGTTGCACTTGCCTTTTTCTATAATATAATAGGTTAAAATTCAATCTGTTTCCATCAAAGCATCTGAAGACATTAAAATGCGTACTGCTTTGACAAAATATTTTGGAAAGTTTAAAACTTTCTTCTTTTCTTGCTACAAACTTGAAACTTAGTTCAAATGCATATTTCTTGAACTAATTTCAAGAAAAAAAAAACACTTTCTCTCTTTAAAACACATTTTGTTTAAGAAACTTTTCTTAAAAGTTTGAGTAGATTGAAATCAGTTTCCCTAAAAGTACAAGTTATACTAGCAACTGTAATTTATTTGACTTCAAATGTTATAGCGATCCTTATTTATAGGAAACTATCACAGCTAAAAAAAAAGAAGTATTTTAGTTATATAAATACATTCCATAAAATAAACAACCACCAAACAGTTTTCATATCACGAATATTCTTAAAATCTGCACGTAAAAATGGAAGATGAAGACATTTCCATATTATGCAACCATGAATTACATATCCATTCCATTATATTACATATTGGTTATATATATATATATATATATATATATATATATATATAAAATGCAGTAATTAACCCATGTTACAAAATGATGTTGATGTCTAAAGAATGAACACCAATTGCAAGCGATATACACGTGAAGCCTAAAAAAATGGACGGGAATATCAAAAATAGGACTTAAAAGATTATATATCCGTACAAAAACTAACGACATAAGATATAAATGTATAAAATCGGAGTATTCCACTTTGGAAAATTTCTGAATAAATATTGAAACATTTATAAAGGTAATCCTCCATTTTCGATTCTGAATCATTCTGTTGAATTATATTCTTAACCTTATTTATAATATGAAAAATGAAAATCTTTTTCTGAAGCAAATTATTAAACTGAAAATTACTCTTTTATTTTATTGTCCGAATTTGAATAAAAATTCAGGCAATCACATAGTTTCCATATAAGAACTAAACGCGAAGGCAATCGATATTCTACACTATGCAATGTTGGACATTACACATTTTATTACATATATGCTCTTTAGCGCTAGAGGGCGTCGTCAGTGATGTTCTGATTTGGATCATTGGGCAGTTTCAGGTCTGCCCAATGATCCCAATCACAACATCAAAACGCTATGGCAATCGATATTCTACACTATGCAATGTTGGACATTCCATAATATATCGCATCACATATAACGAAACCGTTATGGTAAAGGTTTTTAAAATTATATTTTACATTCAAATCTGTATGATTTGCGATCATTCTGCTGAAATTAAAGATTCCCTCCCGACCGCCGAAATTAATCAAAACTCATCACTAATTATATTGGAGATCGATTAGAAATTTCTTTTACTGCAAAACGATCGACGCGTTGTATTGAATTTTCTTCAAAAGATTTCTAATTTTTCGGGAAACTACTTTCTGTAATATCTGCTATGACCTCAGAAACTAACGGTTAGTTCGTACAATTAGGAAAAGTTTCTTTAACAAAAACCACGCACTTCTTGCTTGTGGAACTCATCAGCCATCAGAGTCTTTACTTTCTTGCTAATTTTAATCTTCAAAACTGAAATGCAACTTCATTCTCTATATTCTGTCCTCCTGATCGTTCTTCTTTTGTTCTCACTCCTAAGCAATCTTTCTGTTTCTAACTGTTCCACGGCCAGTATCCTCTGGTGGATTTAATGCGCTGCATTGGTGGGGGAACTCGATTAAAAAATATGGTGTATGGATTCCACTTTCGAAGGTTCCTTGCTGAACTAGTTGATATTGGTTAATTAAATTATTATTTCAAAATAATTACTTAAGAGCACAGATATAGCTAAATGCTTAAATTTCCAAATAAAGCGGTTGAAATCATTTTCGCTACCTTGCTTGAAATAATCACTTTTAGTGAGGTTTCCGCATAAAGAAACCGAAAATGAACCATTTGTAGTTTAGATTTCGATGTTCAATTCATTACTTTACATTTCCGAAATGTTGGCTCCCTGTGCCGCGACAAGAAATTTTTCTCGCCGGCGTCAATTATTCAAATCTACAAATCGACCGTTCACCCTTGCATGGAGTATTGCGGGTATATATGGTCCAGTGCCCCATCTGTTTGTCTCAAAGTTCTTGATTAGATCCAGAGACGGATAAGGAATGTAATTAGCCTTGATCTGGCATCTCGTCTGCAGTCGCTGTCTTAAAGACATGCCGTTGCCTCCCTCTGTCTTTTTTTTTTTACAAATACCTTCATGGTAACTGCTCCGATGAGCTGCTTTCGCTGGTTCCAGGGTTATGAATTTAAGCGTTCTACTAGGTTGGCATCTCTCTCACACCCTTCCACTGTCGAAACTGTTAAATGTCGCCGTTTCTTCTACTTTAATATGTTCATGTCTCGCACCTCTCTCCTGTAGAACTCCCAACACCTTTCCTGTTTCCATGACAGTTATAATCTTCAACTATTCAAATGCAATGCCATTCGACGTCTCCAGATGCCTTGATCTATCCCCTATCCTTCTCTTCATCCTTTCCTCTATCACTCCCATTTGCTCTCACTCCAACTCTCTGTAACTCCTTGCGTGCTAGTGGCTTCCCGCCTTGCTTGGAGTGAAACGTTTAAAAAAAATCATCATTCAAAGATATTAAGCGAAATGGGTACCGATTTATTTTGGGTGAAAGATAATGGAAAAATGATAACTGTATGAAATGATGGTCTTTATCCATCATAACAATTTTACCGAGTTACGGTATCATTATATAGGGTAATACCTAAACATATCTTTCGTTATTGAGTAGGTAAAAACTTTGATAGTTTCTTTGAAACTTTTCCATTCATCCGCCGTCATTTTCAGATATTAAATTTCTTCGTCAACATTTTATTTCGTGTTTACGGAATTCCATTCGCATCAAGAATGCTTCAATGATTTTGGAACTATAAAGCATGAATAACACTACGAAAAAGAAAAAATGAAAGAATAAAATAATAGAATTTTCTTGTAGTATGACATACGATAGAAAACAAAATTTATTTCTCTTAGTAATATTAATGCAAAATATATTATTTTAATTAATATTTTCTGTCTCCTGTTCCTTTGTTGTCCTATATGTCATCAGTAACATATTCTGTTTTTTCCCCTCTCATTAAGATTTTGTGGCTTTCTCGCATTGCCTGAGAGGAAATAATTACTATACCTAATATATTAATCGTCTTAATTAGGAGAGATAACAAAAAAGATAAATTTTACTGAGACTTTGTCTATATTTCTGAGATGCGGTATTATGTACACTATTTACATTATTTGGAATATTGCCCTCATATTTGCCGCCATATTTATTACAACATTTCAGCCGTTGTACGGTCCGGCCTTCTTCAGCTTGAGGACACATGGCAAAGTGGATAAAGGCGTCCTTGAGGATACATGGCACTGTGGATAAAGGCGTTATTTAGACAGGACACAGTGTGAGTTCAATACCCTGATGAGGCAGTGGAGAACTTGGCGAGGGAAATTAACAGGAGATATCTGACAACTAACATCCATTAAATATGGCACGTGGAACGAGAACAGTCTACCCCAGTGAGCGAAATAAAGGGTTCAGTTCGACATTTCAACCACCTGAGGAAGGCCGGAGCGTACAACGGCCGAAACGTTGTAATAAATATGGCGACAAAGATGGGCACAATAGTCCGAATAATGTAAATAGTTTACCGAGACTACTAACGAGTTACGACACGGAAGAACAACTGAAATCAAGAGACACTGCAATGCTCTCGGCTTGAACCACTTCCTCTAATATGATCATTTTGACAGACAGGTGACTATTCAGTACACATCGTATCGTGAAGTTATTATTATCAACAAAGATAATTTCTTAAAATCATTAACCTGCAGATTTTGTCACAAAAGACTTCACGTGGTCTTTGTGTATCCCGGATAAAGTTAGTTGGAAGGATATAACTTAATTGTTTATACTATATGCTAATACTTTCGAAGTGATAACATCTTGGTCATTACTGTTACAGGTTTTAAGCCGTTGTAACCTTTTACTTTCAGGGTTATTAAGGATAATTGTTGCTTAAGTGTTTGAAGTTCATCTGCTTTTCGTTACTTCAAAGTTGTTGGTCAGGCCGTGAAATTCATTTACACTAGTTCAATCGAACGAACTGAAGTGGCAACATATGGTGGAATGAACCAGATAGACTTAACTGATACGCGATTTCCTCTGGCATGAACAGGGAAATGAGAACTATCTGCTACATTGCAGTGAATTACATTTTCAGATCGAAATTAATACAACCTTATCCTATATGACAGCATCAGGAGGGAGACCGTTTTGACTATGATACGCAAGATAAGAATACTAGTTCCTCAAAAACAGGGTATAATAATAATAATAATAATAATAATAATAATAATAAGAAGAAGAAGAAGAAGAAGAAGAAGAAGAAAATAATAATAATAATAATAATAATAATAATAATGATGATGATGATAATAATAAAATCATAAAACTACATGGGGACATCAACAGTTCCAGTCGTAGTTGGTGCCTTCAGAATTAATGGAAAAGATTCCAATAGAGTCATTCATTTGATTTCTGGTAGCTCACGCCTTAATGAAATACAAATAAAATGTTCTCGAAAGTACAATCCACCTCTTACAAAGGGCTTTATCTATGTAAAATATGAGGTTGTTTTTTTTTCAAAACGGCTCAGTGGAAAATATCAAAATTTCATTTCTGACCTCACGTCATTAGTCGGGACCAGGAAAGAAATGATTATATGTCAGAAATCAAAGGAAGTAATAATAATAATAATAATAATAGATCATTAGGAGGGATTTCCGGTAGGCCATGCCTTAAAGAAATACTAAAAATTATACACAGAAGTATACCTCACATTTTACGATGAGTTTTATCTCTGCAAAATGTGTGTGATCTTCGCGTTTTTTTTTTTTTTTTTAAATGACCCATGGAAAATGTCATGATAATATTTCTGAAATTTGGAACGAAATGTGTGTACAACATAAATCAAAGAAAATAATAATAATAATAATAATAATAATAATAATAATAATAATAATAATAATAATGATAAAATTAGTGAAACAACATGAAAACAGAAAGAAAAAATATTCAATAATAAAAGAAGGCAGTAAATACAAACAACATTTACATTTAGTAGATTCTGTAGTAAATCAAAACAGAAGCCAAGAACCAACTATTGCAGCAAAAGATATGAAAAAGAAAGCCAAGGATAAAGCCCTTGAACAGATGAAACAACGCTGGCAAGACAAACCTCTGCATGGCCAATATCCAGAACGTGCAAATAAACCCAATGTTGATAAAGTTAATACTCATCGATGGTTACGAGCATCTGGATTAAAGTCTGAAACTGAAGGCTTTATTCTTGCAGCGCAAGACCAGAGTCTTTTCACTAGGAATTTTCAGGCAAATATCATACATAATAATGTGGATCCAAAATGCAGGTTCTGTGACAAATACCAAGAAACAATAGACCATCTAATCTCAGGATGTTCTATACTTGCCCCAAATGAATATAAAAATCGTCACGATAGAGTGGGGCAATACTTACACTGGACAATGTGCAAACACTTTGGAAAATGTGTAAGCAAACACTGGTATGAACATCGGCCAGCGCCGGTTACAGAAATAGAAGATGTCACCATTCTATGGGATTATACCATCCACACAGACAGAAAAATTGAAGCAAATAGGCCGGACATTATTGTCAAAAACCAGAAAGAAAAAACTTGCCTACTAATTGATATGGCTTGTCCAGCGGATTGTAACATAGCAACCAAGGAATTTGAAAAACTATCAAAATACAAAGACCTGGAAATTGAAATAGAAAAATGTGGAAATTGAAAACAAGAATAATACCAGTGGTAATAGGTGCACTTGGAATTATAAAAAAATGGAACAAAACAACACATTGAAAGAATCCCTGGAAACCCCAGCTTAAGAGACATACAGAAAATTGTCTTATTAAGTACAGCACACACACTAAGGAGAACTTTGTCTATGTAACGCTAGCAACTTCATCGGAGATAAAAAAAAAAAAAAAATTAACATGAAATGTGGCCATAACAACACACCACGACCTGCCTTAGGTCTTTCCGCAGACTTGGTAGGTAGTGTGTCCATAGCAGAAATCGAATGATGATGATGATGATGATAATAATAATAATAATAAGTTGATCGCGTCTGTGCTGACGAACCGTACTTATTCCTTTCTCGAAACAAACAGCACTCTCCCGCTGGAACAGAAGGGATGCAGAAGAGGTTCATATGGCTGCAAGGATCAACTTCTGATAAATAAGATGATCCTGGAAAATTGCAGGAGACGACGCAGGAACCTAAGTGCAGCGTGGATTGATTATCGTAAAGCCTTTGATAGTGTTCCACATTCTTGGATCCTTAAGACTTTGGAAATGTACAAAGTCTCCCCTGTGGTATTAAATTTCCAAAGCACAGCATGGGAATGTGGAACACCAAACTATACCTTAGTCACACCGGGGGCACTGCCATATCCAACCGTCTGAATATCCGACGTGGAATCTTTCAAGGAGACTCTCTGTCACCCCTTCTGTTTTGTTTATCCTTAATCCCTCTTACACATGAACTGAACAACAGTAGCTATGGTTACAAAAATAAATAAGAAAATATTCAATCACCTACTCTACATGGATGATCTCAAACTCTTTGCCAAAGACGACAATGAGTTGAAAGGCCTCCTCAATATTGTAAAATACTTCAGTTACGACATAGGTATGGACTTCGGATTAGATAAATGTGTAAAAGTAACTTTCAAGAAAGGTAGAATTACAAAAACACCCTTAATAGATTTAAATTTTGTCACAAAGATTAGGGAACTGGAGCATGGTGAAGCTTATAAGTACCTAGGAATTAGCGAAGGAGATGGCATACAACACCCCCAAATGAAGGAAAAAATAAGAAAAGAATACTACAGGCGTGTACGTCTGGTACTAAATACTGAGCTGAACTCAAAAAACAGGATATCAGCCATAAACACATTGGCTGTTCCTGTGGTGCAATACAGCTTTAATGTCCTTAACTGGACCATAGCTGAAATTAAGCGACTGGATGCCAAAACGAGAAAGCTACTCACCTGCTATCGCATGCATCATCCCAAAGCTGATGTCGACCGTCTGTATGTGCCCAGATCCGAAGGAGGCAGAGGATTAGTTCAACTAGAACTGTCCTACAAAACTACAACAATTGGCCTCCAAAGATATTTGGAAACTACAGAAGACTGGATGATGGTGTGCGTCAAGGAACATGAAAGTAGTAAGCGTCTCTACTTCGTAATGAAGGAAGCCAACAAATTCAAAATGGAGTTCCAAATGGGCGTAGAGATGCAACTACAGCACAATACACCGGCTGAAACTGCAAAATGCCTAAAAAAGATAGCTAAGACCAATGCAACAGACCAGTTACAGAAGCGATGGCAAGATAAACCGCTTCATGGCCAATACTCTGCCCGTACCAAACAAGCTGACGTAGACAAAACCCGTACCCATCAGTGGCTACGTAGTGCAGGGTTGAAAGCGGAAACTGAAGGTTTTATCCTTGCTGCGCAGGACCAATGCTTGCTAACTAGGAATTATCAAGCACATATACTAAAATATTGTGTCAGTCCAAAATGCAGATTCTGTGATAAATATCCAGAAACGATTGATCATCTTGTAGCAGGTTGTACGGTGTTGGCACCCACTGAATATAAAACCCGACATGACAGAGTGGGCCAATATCTGCACTGGAAAATCTGCAACTTCTACGGGAAGAAAACTGAAAGAAACTGGTATGAACACCACCCAGACCCGGTTACGGAGATAGGACCTGTTACAATTCTATGGGACTACACAATACACACTGACAGAACAATCAAGGCCAACCGCCCAGATATTGTTATTAAAGACCATAAACAAAAACGGTGCCTCCTTATTGATATGGCAGTCCCTGCCGACTGCAATGTATCTTTGAAGATATTCAAAAAGTTGTCAAAGTACAAGGACCTTGAAATAGAAATCGCGAAAATGTGGCATATGGGAACATCAACAATCCCTGTTGTAGTTGGAGCCCTAGGACTGGTTGGAAAAGATTCCAGTAGACTAATTGAAGGGATACCTGGAAGTCCATGCCTCAAGGAGATACAGAAAATTGTTCTAACAAGCACAGCCCACACCTTACGAAGGGCTTTATCTATGCAATCTTTTTCTTTTTTTTTTTTTTTTTGTCAGTGGAAAGTGTCATGACGCCATTTCTAACCTTAGGTCCCTGGGCGGGACCCGGAAAGAAATGTGTAAACGCCAGAAATCAAAGAAAATAATAATAATAATAATAATAATAATAAATATCAGAAAAACAGAAAAATATTATTTGAAACGTGGATGAAATTAATTATGGTTATTTTACTATTTTTTTTTCATTTTGTTTATATTCCTTTTTAACTCGCCGTGTTTATGTTCAAATTCATCAAGCATAATACTAGATTAGCAATTAGTCTTATCGTATTAGTTATAAAATAGCTAGGTATAAACGTCATTTCTATTCCGGTATTTCCTTATTTTGCACTTCTGGCCAATGGCAATCTCTTCCGGTTTAGGGTTTCCCTACCATCTTCAAAGATTTCAATGCGTCGTTAGTCGCTATTAATTGTCTACTTGTTATTTTATTGTCCTTTTTCCTCACTATACTCTACTCATTCCCTTTCACTCTTAGTAACTCCTTGGTTCTTAGCGGCATGATAGCATTGATTCGGTGAAATGATAAAAAGAAAACTTTGAAAGTTATGAACCTGTCTTAAACCTGAACAATTGTACTTGTTAAATTGCAAGGCTTACTTAAATTGATTGATTTACAAAAACTGGTGTACATAAAATTTAATCAGTGATGTTTGATATCGCGCACCGTAGAACTAGTTTAATGTGATCGATTTGCAAACTGAAAGTTTTTTTTCTGATCCTGGATTCAGTGACTAGACGAGACAAATATGTACATTGTTCCATATATTGACTTTAAAAGCATCAAGTAGGTTCGTCGAATCAAGTGGCTTAGTCGTTGTTTCGATCCGTCACTATTGGCTTCAATATTGTTTTATTTTTTTCCCTTTATGATCTATAGTATACAATGATCACAATGTATTTTCATTCGGATCAATAATTTAAAACTGTATTTAAGAAATGAACGGTACTTCCTTACTTAACTTTATGTGGTAAGTATCCCCTTGTTTCTGAAGTTTTCTAAGTATTGTAATCGAGACAGTTTCACTGATAGCGGTCTTCTTCTGCCACTATTCACTTCCTCTGAGTATGATATTTTCCTCGCCCACTTAAAATTCTCCATATCTTTTGATAGAATTACACCAATGTTACATCAATTCATATTTGAGTGCATTGACAAGATATAACTACAGTGTAGGCTTATTGATAGTGCAAAGACTTTTGGCATTCATTTCTTGGCTTCTGAAGAAATAAACTGACTTTTTGATAAATGATTGATATGAGATCTCCATCTCTATATTAAAAGAGATTTCCATAAATAAATGTAACTCTTATCAAAATATTAAAAAAAAAAATTGTTTCAAACAGAGGTCATTCTTTAGGCATTTTGCATTGAAATTAGTTAAAAATAACTGAATATTTTTGTGTGGTCTAATTAATTTCATTATTATTTACAGTATTTTTAAAGTAGACTATTGTTGCTATCTTTGTAGTTATTATTACAACATTACGGTTACTGTGCCCTCTGATCAGGCGTATGGCGATCCGGGTAACCTACAGGAAAATGTCGAAATAGATACTCTAGTTAACATACGGGGTGGGAAAAATTTTTCTCGTTCCACATGTTTATGTTTAGGTATACCTCGTCTAGTTCTTATTTTAGTACAGCTCAATTATTGTTCGCCCAGATTTCAATGAGCCCGAGTACACTGCCCGGCTCAGGGATTGAACCCATACTTAATGACATCAAATTCACAAACCTACACTTTAATCCATTAGAATGTTGTTGCATAAATTATTTTTTTTCGAGAAGACGATAGCTTTGTATAATCT
>CAHIKZ030001668.1:9780000-9870000 GCA_903632075.3 Acanthosepion pharaonis | reverse complement strand
GGAGGAAACCGAGAACCAACCGAAGAAGACGTTTTCTAATGATTGAAATCCGTTCTTTGAATGACCTTCCTAGGTCCCAGCATCCAGAGGAATCTTTTAATGACAGCGAACTAAAGCCGAAGGAAATTTTTGAATTCGTCCGTAAATCCTGTGTCGGTAGTTCACAAGGAACTATCCTACTAAGTTATATAAGAAATTGTCCAAGCATCCTCAATAGACTCACCATCCCCCTCCAGTGGGCACGAAAAGAAGGTATTGTGCCACAAGAATGGTGAGTATCGGATAGAAATTGGATATTCAAAGAAAAGAATGCAAAAGGCATTGGAAATTCCCGCCCCATTTCGCTCTTGAATGTATAGAAGAAATATCTTTTTGGGTTCTTGCTCGTCGTATGACAGACTTCCTGTTAGGTAATCATTGCATAAACACAGCTGTCCAGAAGGCTGGGATACCCGTTACTCCGGCTGTCGGGAGCGTTCTCTCATTACTAACAACCAAACAAAATAAAACTGAGATTTATGTAATTTGGTTTTATCTCGTGTATGGGTACGAATAATTTCTTCATGAGTTAATTTGAATGTTCATCAAATTTTTCAATTTCCCTGGTAAGTTTGGGACAATGTTAGTGAAATATTTCAGAGCAGCGTTCATGCAGTTCACCGTTGGTAATTACACCACGATGTGGCAAGCCATCCAGGTCAACATCATTTTGGGATGTGTGATTTCATCACTTCTTTTCATTATGTCCATGGAACTCATATTATGGGGAGCAGGGACACAGCAAAGGGAGTAATAACTAAGGAACTAATGGTCCTTACATTTTCCAGAGCTTTCATAGGTGATATCACCATTCTGGTACTGTTTAAGGTCGGTGCCAATGAACTGTTGTAGCTGCAACCATAAGTGGGCGAGAATGAAGTCTAAGCCCAAGAAAAGCCGGAGCTTATCATTATTCAGAGGCTCTGTCAGGGAAATTCACTTTTGTATTGGGGTGACATAATACCGACAGTCAAAGAGAAGCCAGTGACGAGCTTTGGACTCATGTGAGAAATTTCACTAACTGATCCCCACCGTGGTAAAGACGTGCAAAAAGTGGTACTAGATGGACTTGAATCCATCCACAGAACACATCTCTCCGGCAAGCTGAAGGCTTGGCGCTACCAATATGATTTGCTGCCTTGGCATCCGTGGCCATTGCATATGTATAATATTACTCTGTCTCGCATTCCGCAGACGAATCAGTGTATCATCAAGTACCCGCATAAGTGGTTTGAAGTTCCCTCATACTTCTCCACATTGGCACTCTATACTAATACTAGAGACCTGCAATCTCAAGCTGTGGGGGCACAAGGACACTGATGAACGTCCATTATATCAAAGCGATCGAGGCATTTTGCGTCATGTTATCTGCATGGGCACAATCATTGCAGATGTACACGTGGCGTCATAACAAAATGTTGGATGTGGTCACGAAATTAGTCAGTACACAGTGTGAAGCAGTCAACAAGCAGCCTTTGACAGCCAGAGAATCTAAGGTCCGTTTTCACAAAAAAGGTGAACGCCCTGTGCGAAAGAGCCAAATAACTCCCAACATGACACTACTAAGAGTAACCCGTAATTTGAGGGTAATACTTGACCTTAGAACAATCTCCCGTACACATCATTCATGCCTTGAAGTTCTGATATAGTGTTTCCTCCCAGTAGAATTAACGGTTCCATGAGAGGAGAACCGGGAAGAGGCGCACGTGTGAAAAAAAAACCGCCACAAATCGCTGCGATCCGCCTGCGTGTAAAAGGGATGGACATATCAGGTCTCACCTATTGAGGTCGGATGCCGTGGATTCCTTGGATGGTCAATCAATTCCTTCCTTATGAAGGTCGGCATCAATGGCTGAATATAAAGTGTGCTCCATCTCGTCTTCAAACCACAGCTCAACAGACATCATCTGGTCAAGATTCAAAATAAAGGTAAATGATACCATGCTCACAACAGAATGCTAGTTTCGACGTGAAACACACCTGTTTACCTTTCATTCTACGTAATTAATACCAGTCGCTACGAGTGTGTTTTTTATTTTAAATCAATTCTTAAAATTTCTATTGCATTTGTAAAAAGAACTCGCAACCCTGTCTTGTAGCGAAAGCTGTTGGTAACGTCAGGGGTGGCAGTACCGCCTTAGCAACCGAAACTTTGTTACCTCTCTTGGTTTGTGGCAGACCAGGGCAAGTTATGGTATGTGCTTTCACACATTGTTTGTAAGGGATTGGAAATGGAAATAGCAAGAGAATATCAACAGAGATGCGAACTTGTGTCAATGTATAAAATTTTTCAAAATGAAAAATCATTCAATCCCGCCCCCAAGATATACATATTCCTGCAAATTTTAGCGCATGTGTTGGCACTCATCATTAATATGTATCGGTTACATTCTTATATAATAATAATAATAATAATAATAATAATAATAATAATAATAATAAGAAGAAGAAGAAGAAGAAGAAGAACAACAACAACAACAACAACAACAAGAATTTTTTCAAAACATAATCAGAGGAAAATTTCATGAAGCTATTTCTGATCTTAGGTCTCTTGTTGTGACCCGGAAGGAAATTTTTATACAACAGAAACCTAAGGAAATAATAATAATAATAATAATAATAATAATAATAAGAAGAAGAAGAAGAAGAAGAAGAAGAAGAAGAAGGAGAAAAGGAAGAAGATTAATAATAAGAAGAATAAGAAGAAAAACAACAAGAAAAAGAAGAAGAAGCAGCAGCAGAAGAAGAAGAAGAAGCAGCAGCAGAAGAAGAAGAAGAAGAAGATGAAGAAGAAGAAGAAAAAGAAGTAGAAGCAGCAGCAGAAGAAGAAGAAGATGAAGAAGAAGAAGAAAAAGAAGAAGAAGCAGCAGCAGAAGAAGAAGATGAAGAAGAAGAAGAAGAAAAAGAAGAAGAAGCAGCAGCAGAAGAAGAAGAAGAAGAAGAAGAAGAAGAAGAAGAAGCAGCAGAAGAAGAAGAAGAAAAAGAAGAAAAACAACAAGAAAAAGAAGAAGAAGCAGAAGAAGAACAAGAACAAGAAGGACAACAAGAAGAAGAAATAGAAGAAATTATTTAACTCCTCCTCAATAATATATAATGTTTAAGTGATGATATTGATATGGATTTTGAATTAGATTAATGTGCAAATTTAATACTCTAGAAAAGGAGAATTACAGTTCTCGATTTTGTTACAAAGTTTAGTAAACTGGAACTAGAAGGAAAAGTATAATTCCCTAGGAGTCAGTGAACGAGATAGAATACAGCACACCCAAAATGAAGGACAAAGTAAGACAAAATACTGTAGTTGTTAAATACCAAGATGAATTCACAAAATATTATATCAGCTCTGAACACTTTGTGGGGAATGTTTGGTTGTAGTTGCAGCCCGCGGTATGATTGGAAGATATTCCGATATATTCATTGACGGTAAACCTGGTAGTCCATATTGAAAAATAACAAAAAACGTGTTTTTCCAAGTACAGCTCACGCCTTACTAATGAATTTATCCATGTAAATGTACGTGATCTTCGCTTGCTTATAGGTCTTCTTTTTTAAAAAGTACTAGGTCGAGTTGAAAATTGTAGTATATCTGACTCAAGTTCTCTATTTGGGACACGAAAGGAAATGAGTATACAACAGAAACCAAAGTAAACAACACAACAACAACGGCAACAACAACAACAACAATATCAATAATAATAATAATAATAACAATAGCAACAATAATAATAATAATAATAACAACAATAATAATAATAATAACATAGCAAGTTGCCCGGTATTGGCACCCACTGAATATAAAACCCGGTATTACAGAGTGGGCCAATATCTTCAGTGGAAAATCTGCAACTTTTCTGGAATGGAAACTGCAAGAAATTTGTATGGACACCACACAAACCTGGTTTCAGAGAAATTTCAGGGCACTATATACATACAGAACACTCAAAACTAATCACCTAGACATCGTGATCAGAGATGACAAAAACAAAGTCTGTTTTCTTATTGACATGGGACTCCCTGCAGACTGTAATGTATCATTGATGATCTTGAAAAAAACTATCAAAATACAATGACCTTGAAATCGAAATCTCAAAAATGTGGCACACGAGGACATCAACAATTCCAGTTGTAATTGAAGCCCACGGATTGATTGGAAAATGTTCCGATAGACTCATTAAAGGCATTCCTGGTAGCCCAAACCTTAAAGAAGTAAAAAAAAAATTGTACTCACAACTTAAGAAAGCCTATATCTATGTAAAATATGTGTAATCTCTGTACTTTTTAAAAAAAAAATTTCCACAAAAAATGATCAGCGGAAAATATCATGACACCTTTTCGGACCTTAGGTCTGGTTGGGTTCTGGGAAGAAATGAGTATACCTCAGAAATCAAATAATAATAATAATAATAATAATAATAATAATAATAATAATAATTTCAAATGGGCGTAGAGATGCAACTACAGCACAATACACCGACTGAAACTGCAAAATAGTTAAAAAAGACAGCAAAGACGAATGCAAGCGATGGCAAGATAAACCCCTTCATGGCCAATACCCTGCCCGCACCAAACAAGCTGACGTAGACAAAACCCGTACCCATCAGTGGCTACGTAGTGCAGGGTTAAAAGATGAAACTGAATGTTTATCCTTGCTGCACAGGACCAATGCTTGCTAACTAGGAATTGGCAAGCACATGTACTAAAATATTGTGTCAGCCTAAAATGCAGATTCTGTGATAAATATCCAGAAACGATTGATCATCTTGTATCAAATTGAACGATATTGGCAGCAACTGAATATAAAACCCGGCATGACAGAATGGGCCAATATCTGCACTGGAAAATCTACAACTTGTACGGGAAGAACTGAAAGAAACTGGTATGAACACCAACCAGACCCGGTTACGGAGATAGGACCTGTTACAATTCTATGGGACTACATAATACCCACTGACAGAAGAATTAAAGCCAACCGCCCAGATATTGTTATTAAAGACCACAAACAAAAACGGTGCCTCCTTGTTGATATGGCAGTCCCTGCTGACTGCAATGTAACTTTGAAGATATTCAAAAAGCTGTCAAAATACAAGGACCTTGAAATAGAAATCTCGAAAATGTGACATATGGGAACATCAACAATCCCTGTTGTAGTTGGATCCCTAGGACTGGTTGAAAAATATTGCAGTAGACTAATTGAAGGGATTCCTGGAAGTCCATGCCTCAAGGAGATACAGAAAATTGATGACAAATACAGCCCACACTTTACGAAGGGTTTATCTATGTAATTCTTTTTTTCTTTGTTTTTTTTTTTTTGTCAGTGGAAAGTGTCATGATGCCATTTCTAACCTTAGGTCCCTGGACGGGACCCGGAAAGAAATGTGTAAACGCCTGAAATCAAAGAAAATAAAAATAATAATAATAATAATAATAATAATAATAATGTATCTATATGTTGTCAATTATAGATGCAGAGAAAAAAGATGAAATTTTTATTTCAATTACAATGACGTGTCGAATAAAAAGATAGTTTTCAATATTTCTACAACTTGTAAATAAATATGATACTATATTTATATGAAAATAATCTACTTGCGTTGCGGGAAATCTATAATCACTTTAACTATGTAATGCAAGAGGTCTGATTAGATTGACAGCTAGCTAAATAAACTGATAGATAGATAGATAGATAGATAGATAGATAGATAGATAGATATGAAAAGACTGAGATAGATAGATAGATAGATAGATAGATAGATAGATAGATAGATAGATTTATATTAAAATTACCAAGGTCTGCAATTAGACTAAAGCAGCACATTTTTAAGATGTGTGTTGGACATATAACCAAATGTTTCTATTGCCAATGCTAACCTGCATAATATAAATGATCTGCTGAGCCTGATCAGTTTCCTGTAAAAGCTCCTTAATGACCATTTAGATCGCATGTTAAATTTGAATGAGATAAATTCAAATTACTAGTGTGTAATCACGAAGCAATATTACTTCATCAAATCTTCATTAACAAGTCCTCAAAATCACAAAGTAATTGAAACCAGACTACTTTAGATGAAAGCAACGACGTAAATAAATTAACAAAAATAGTTTGAACAGTCTGTTAATTTAACGATAGCGAGGAAAAGAGTGGATCAATTTGTTTTCCTTTAGCTTGCAAATATTTACCACAAAAGAAAAGTTTCGATGTTTTTTAAGAAAAGAAAATTAACTTTTATCCAGTTATTTGGATGTCTCGCGACCTACATTCTTTCCTGAAATCTTCCAAACACTAACCCTAACAACAGAATGTCCGGCTGTAGGTGAATGTGATAAAAAAAAAGCAATCAGTTACGTTTGTAAATTTTTTTTTCTCGGAATCATTATTGCGACAATACGGGTTGATTACATCCTTAAAGATCTAGAATGGTTGATACATTTTAATTGATTGCCTTTTAAAAATGTCTTTCTTTCTACTGTTCATTAAAACACTCGCACACATTGTAACCATTCCACACATATATTTACTCGTCTACAATCAGCTTGGAAGATACGAGTAAATGTTTCTTTTCACTTATCGCTGTTACGCTTGGCACAAAACTCATCTAGTGTTGCTCAATGCTAGTTTAGGTACACTTAGTGATAAGGCCTCGACTCTGTAGAATTTTACTAGTTAGTTGATTTTGTTTCGCGGCATATAAACGTCTTTGAGTTATTTAATGCCGAAATCTAAATAGTTTTAACCGAATTTTGTGGCTTCAACAAAATATACACTGTAATTACTTAATGTTTACTTGGAATTTTATTATAAATATGTACCTCTGATATTTTGCTATATAACTATATATTTTTATACTTTCATAATGTTTCATCATTGTTTGGGAGTTCACTATTTTCTCATAGCTGGGACTCTAACAGGTTCTACAACGACACTAATTACAGAATAGTTACCGCAGTAATAGAGAGTAATTGATAATGACCAAAAAAAGATTGGGGCACGTTAACAACAGATATAAAGTCACTCGAACTTTCTTAATGAAATATTTCTTTGAATCTGTAAGGATTGCCCATATTTCGTCTGCCATGACACATTATCTTCAATTTGATCGACGAGTATTTCTAAATCACCCGACTTCAAACGCTTAAACCAATATTTGACAAAACAATCAGATATTGTTTTATTTCTGAGTTCCGAGAGCTGCTTCCACGATTTTGGTGTCAGTTTTAAAACAATACCACTTAATATAGAATTTCACAATCGATTCCTCAATTAAACATCTGAAGTACCGCTGAAGAGAACAAATAATAATATGTTATATCGCTATCTATCTATCTATCTATCTATCTATCTATTAGAACGGGAGTTAAGAGTTTCTGGACTTCAGAAGCCTTCTCTTCCTGGTATAAACGTTACTGATTTAAGTGTTATATGTTATAAATTTCATCTGACAGTACCGATAAACTTTCGGTATATGAATTTTCTAAATATTTCCTGGAATAGAAAAGCTTTATATCATAATTACCATCCTCTATTTCCTGAAAATTCTTGAGATTTAAAAAATTTCGAAGTTTCTTTATTTTCTTTTTTTATTTATCATCTCACCAAAAATATGTGAACATTTTTTACCTTAAATATTATTTCGGTTTGCATTTTGTTTTGAAAATCCCGTTTTTTCTTTCTATGTTACATTTATTTAGGACTTCTGTTCGTTCATCATTCAAAATTTACCATTCCAGCTTTACTTACATTAACATTTATAATTCTTGCCAAGAACTATTGAGATACTCTTTGCCTTGTATACTATTTTTAATGAAAGTCTATACAAACTGGTGCAACAGATAAAGTGTTTATCTGCAGTCAAGAGTATTACCAGGGTTATTCTTTGCTAAGCTTTTTTTGTGCCCGAGATATAGTTTAGACAAGGATACTTTATAACGCCTGGTAGAAGTCAGCAAGTGTAGAATATTGCCCTCATTTACCTAGTAGTACGATATATATTTTGTATCCACAAATGGTAGTTGGGAAAGATAGGCATCATTTAGGGTTGAAATATTTCCTGTGGCATAATACAGCTCTTAATGTTATTAATATTTAGTGCTTTTCGCAGCCTCTGAATGAATATACATTTTACTCAACCAATACGCGATTAATTCTGAATCAATTCATATCAGCAATCATTACCAGTTTGTAGACAGGGACGATCGCAAAACATTCTAGTAAAGAAAAATAGCTGTTGAACTTCTTCTATATGCCGTTAGTATGATTCAAGATGTGAGTGATCATGGCTTTCCAGAACTTCCTTGCATCTGTAGTTCTTACTAAAATTTCTCTTTTTGCCCCTATCCATATCATTGTTTTGCCAGGCAGAAGCACAAACTTTTAACTATGGTATTCGCTGCTTTCCGCTGACTCTATTATCTTCAGACAATAGAGACAAGACAGTGTCAAAAACCCAGTCGCTGGGAGATTTTGACACTGTCTTGACTCTATATATATCGATATGTCTATATATATATATATATATATATATATATATATATATATATATATATATATATATATATATAGTTTAAACTATGTGATTTTGTACTCCGAATTATGGATTATCTAATAAGACCACGGGCGTTAATCTAGAGTCGGTTGAACTATGACTGGGTATATTGACGCTGCTTTCCGCTGACTCTCTTGCCTTCAATATGTCAAGAAAACATCAAACTCTCCCAATCGCTATCCCTAATTATCACCATAATTAATTCAATTTTCTCTTTCTGATTTTAAATGTGTGAGCTTTTTCTTTCCAATTTCTTTAAAACTTCCTCGTTACTCACATGTTCAGTCCTTGGGATTCCCAGCATACACACACACACACACACACACACACACACACACATATATATATATATATATATATATATATATATCGTTAGATCTATGTTATTTTATTCCCTGATTTATGGATTGGATTAACTCTAATACGACAATCGGCCTTAATCTAGACTAGATATAAACTATGAGTGGATATATTCTGTGCTGATATACCGAAAGAATTATACATTTTTTGATAAAATATTTGGAATATCCGACAGAAAAGTGAAGATTTTCAAATAATTCCTTTGTCCTTAAAGGAAAATGTGTCTAGATTTTTAATAATGAATGATAATAACTTTTTCAAACTAATTCTGGACAGACCTACTTAATTCTTTTCTGAATTCAATTCATAAAGTCGTGCGCGTTGCTTATTATAAAGATTCTTGTTATTATGGCAATATTTTAACTTTCTTGATAGAAGTTATTATTTATTTTATATGTTGGGCTTTTCATTATAATTAATACCTTCTTTGGTTTTCGAAACCTCATTGACTGTGCAGAACTCCTAATATATAATACCGTCAGGACGTGTCTGCTAATGGTTCTCCACAACATCCTGTATTTTGTAGCTCTATATTCCAGTAGAGTCTTTTGACGATTCCTCGTTGTCCATATTTTATCAATTATTTACACAAGATCTTTGTTAGATTATTTGCTTGTTTTCCATTGTCCCTTTCCTGTTTTTTTTTTCAAACGATGTACTGTGGAAATTTCAGTTGTCTCTTTCTGGTTCTTTTTGTTTTCATTTCCCTTAAAACCTCAATGTTTTATTAATGGTATTCTCAACATATTTTCTATAACCTTATTTCTCTCACGTGAAGTTTCTACTTCATCTTTGAAGCATTTACTGCCATATAAGAGGATTGATATTAGATGAGAATTTAGCTTTCAATTCTTTTTTCAGTCAAGCTCCAAGCAGGATAATTTGCAAAACGTGGAAATCTGGCGCGTCATAACCAGCCGCTTTGGTTAGATGGAGAACGACAACCCAGAAAGATAGTCCATCTAGAGGAAGAAAAAATATAACTTTTAACCTTCGCTGCCTTGCGATCATATCCAAACTCAGAAATGGCTATGGAAGTAAATCCAAACAGAAATCCCTGAATGGAGCCCCGGAAGCGATTGTCTGTCAACACTATTTCCGTCAACTCTTGCAACCAAGCCGTCGGCAAATGTAATACCTGCATTCTTTTGGATTTTGTTGCTACGGGCAACAGTGGGAGAATGTAGACTGGCAGCACACTGACTCCATATACCTTCGCCAAGGCCTACAACCTGGAGTGTACACTTCAGTTTCACTCCTATTCGACTGAATTTTGACCAAACGAGGCGCTACTTTTATCTTACGCGATAAACAGATCCCTACTATTTTTTTTCTTTCCAACGGAATGTTCCTTATTCTTAATACTTTGCATAGATTTTCTCTATTAACCGCCTTCAGATTACGATGTCAGATTTATTCATCTCTATTAAAAGACTTTCTAGATATTGCCATTTTCGGACTTCTTGACTTTGGTATTTTTAATTCGTTGTTTAAGTCGTGATGATGCTCTTGCTGATAACGATACTTTTTTTTGATGTTTAGGCCTTTCTTCATACTTTCCTTTACTGTCTCCATGGGAGCTTATCTTGATTCCTTTCAGTGTCTGCTATCAAAATATGTAAACAGAAGGAAGACGATGAAAAGAGTAAGATAAGCACCGATATATTTACTTATTAAAAGAAATGAAGTAGCATAGATTTTTTTAGCGGCCCAAGCGCCATGCACGATATATAGTTACTGAACAAGTGTTAGATTTGAACATAAGAAGAGTAGATTGATTTTTCCGGCTCCGAACTATATGGGTTATTTAAAGCCAAAATATATTTCGAAATGTAGCGTAACGTTTACAGTACTAGGAATTCACCAAACCTCCCCAGCAGATCACTTTAGACACGGGGCTTGACACTACTTAAATTCTGTGGTCTAACGCGAATCGATGTTTCAGTGCAATTTGACCGTTAGCTGTACGTAAGGCAATGAAGAAGAAAGTGAAGATAAGAAGTGTAGATAACGATTGACCGAAGACCTGGGTAGGTTAATATGTTAGTGTTCTAGGAAGCATCCACGTAGAAAAAAACCTGATATTATTATCTTGAAATTGCTAGAGTAATGTCTATGAATGAAGAGATTTAACTTACAGAAAAATGATTATTTCATTTTATAAACATGCATAAAATTTCAAAGAATACAACCGTCTTTATCAAATGAGCCCGAATACATGCCCCGTATTAGTGAATTTATTTACTCCATTTTTCTTGCATTCGGATTTAGCTCTCCAAAGTGAATAGAAAAAAAAATTAAAGATTCTCTCAAATTGTTATATTGATTATTTCATGTAAAAGAAGACGATACTCTTGGAAATGGAATGAAATTGCTAGAAATTCAGGATGAAAAACGAAATAAAGAGAAACAATCGAGAAATAAAATTTCCCCCTCGAAATTCACAAGATGCGAGATAAAGAAAAACCTCGAACTATCCACAATATCTCAAATGAAAAAAAAAGAATCTTAGAAAAAAAAAGCATAACGTAATATAGACAAATTTAAAAAAAAAAGGATGTAATTAACTTAGAATCTATACAAATAAAACAAAAATATTTAGAAATCTGTAGCAACAATTGAGAATTATATTTCAGCTCAGATTATCTTTATAAATAACAATTTTCCTAAAAAAAATGTAATATCTGCCCAGAGGTTTGCATTACCCATCGTAATATATATTTAAATTATTTGGTAAAAGCATGTTAATATATTTGGGATTATGTTCTGTATTATATTTAAGTCCAGAAAATGTACCATGGAGGAGGCAGAGATATAGTTTTCTTCCAAAGGCAACAATTTCGTAAACAAGACTTTTTTCGTAGTTTCAGATAGAGAAAAAGAATGAAAGAACAGAAAATGAAGAAGAAAGTGAAAATGTTTGAAAATGCTCTAACAAAAATGCGTATAAAAAATCTAGATAAGTAATGGACACTAATCTCGATGTCTACGCTGTTAGGAATATCTCTTCGCAAAATAGAACAGGAAAAATAGCAATTTTCCTTGAGTGGCTATGGGATTATCTTAACGTAATGGACGATTCTAGTATAGAAAAATTCGAAGAAAACGAAAGGTTTGTTGCAGGAAGATTATACCTAGCTAAATATTCGTAGTTTTCATTTTGGATATAGAGATTTCTTCCGGCTTCAGTTCAGAGTTAATAACGGAAAATAAGAAAAAAACGGCTTCGAATAAAATAAATATAAATATGATTCAGCGTTGGCCAAGTGGTTAATATCACAGGAAATACAATCGGTAAGCGGAATAGAAATCCAAGATGGTGTGTACAAATCCCAAAGATTTCCTTTTGGAAAAGCATTAATCTGCCTCCTTCAACAGGTTAAGTCAGAAAATGTTTCCTCTTGCTGTTAATGTGGAACTCCAGACAAATGTTGCATGTTTCTTGGCAAGTTTAAATATTAGGGATAATCTGTGTAAATTTTTGATCTGATTCCATCTTTCATATCGAATCGCGAAATGAAAGTTTTCTTGAACGGCTATTCATCTCGATCGTGTGATTAATGCAGGTGCTGTCAGGGGCTTGCTCTTCTTCCTAATTTTCATCAATGACCTTCCTGACGACAATAATTTTCAACTCGATATCTAGGCCGATGACAGTTATATACTCCTGTCTTAATGGTAACTATGATTGGTTCGGTAACGTCAAATTGGCATCTGGTATATAAAATGAAATAATCTTTATTTTTAACTAGCACAAGGAATAGTTTGTTCATTTTGACGCCTCCAAAAAGAAATTAGATTCTTTTAATCGTCTGAGCGAACATTTCTGTCTAATCTCAATAGGACTGATGCTACTCTCGAAAAACTAACTCATTGTGCTCCCTCGGTAAGATGAAATTGAATCAACTTGTAGGTCTGCTTCAAGGAATTTGGGTTAAATTTGTTGATCTGAAAAGTTTTTTTTAACTAGAAAGTTCTTACTCATTTATAAGTCTATTATATATCTGTAAGTTGCTGTCACATCTGGTCCAGAGCTTCGGATATTTATTTTTAAGAACACACAAATAAGAATAGGCAATGTAATTGGTCTTGACTTATCATCTCTGCTTCAGCCATTACCCTACTGCATTTTGTATAGTCTCATGGTAATTGTTCTGATGAGATTTCTCATTTGGTTTCTTGAAATTATAAATTTAAATGCAGTACTAGATTAGCAGCATGATATCATCAGTATTTTACAGTTGAAATGGCTACATATGATCATAAATAATATGCTAATTTCTTTTCTCACGCTACCCTCTTGTGAAAATCTCTTCCATCCGTTTGCTTTCCAATCAACATTAATCTTCAAATACATTAAATACAAGATTAATCATTATATTCTGTCGCTATTCATGTTCTTTTATTGTTTTATCTCCTTCATAATGTTTTCCTTTTTTGATATTCACTCACAACCAGCAACCCCATATGTCTTACTATCTTTATTGCTGGAGTTGACATGATAAATTAACAACAAATAAACAATGTAGAAATGAGATAAACGGGTTTTCTGGTATCATATTGAGAATAACACAGGCCCCGTCCTCATGAAAGAAGATAGTAATGACTTTCTGTAGCAAATAATATCAACTGTCTGTTATCGTTGTTACATCCAATTATATATATATATATATATATATATATATATATATAGGTGTGTGGAGTGTGCGTGTGTGTGTTTGCATGTGTGTGTGTGTGTGTTTGTATGTGTGTGTGTGTTTGTATGCGTGTGCACGTGTGTGTGTATTTAGGCAGAATATTCTCTGTTAAGCATGTCTGAGTGAATAAATTAGACATTATGTCTGCTTAATTTTAATATAATCCTTTCATATTCAGGAATATTTTTGCTATATTACAATAAAATGAAGCAATAAATGCACAGTAACAGTGAAAATCACTTTTATTTCCCAAGTACTATCCATCACTTTCTGCGCTCATCATCAAGGGTGATGTTTGGAATGTTTGAATTTATTCAATCATATATATATATATATATATATATATATATATATATATATATATATATATATATATATATATATATATATGGTCGTTGAGAAAGTGACTGGAGTCGATACCCTAAGTCAGGACCGATCACATTGCATATCCGTCTTTGTATTTTGTCGAGAACATCAAGATGACACCAGATCATATATGGCAACAGCATTCCATGCATGGACGACTTATTGATTTGTAAGTTTGAGAGATGGACACAGACAGGAAAAACCTTCTGGCGCGACACAAAGAACGATCTTTCCTTGCGGTAGGTGCAGATATTGATTCAATGTAGTTGTTCCACCTCAGGGTAGTGGAAGACAAAGAAAACGCAGTGAGGCGCTCTCGTGGAGTTGAGCATCGGCCATACGTTATTCCAAAATAATTTCGCTTGAAGATGGAACAGAGCTTACTTTAACTCAATTTAATTTAAATAATTATATTGAAGTTTTCGGCTCTTGTTTTGAAACATGAGACTTCTTATGTCGCGTTTTGGAATCATATTTCTAAATAAATAATTATATATATATATATATATATATATATATATATATATATATATAATTTGATGACCGAAATCCGGGTTATTCAGTAATTAACAAAAACATTAACGCAATATTGAAATCTCTTTCCTCGCAAACATCCTTTCAAATATATGAGTCTGGATTTTCATTGTGAAATGAACTTTTTAAGTTGATCTGTAACTTGTACAATGCCCAAACCTACCTCAAGTAGAACTCGACCATATAATCCATTGCTAAGGATGCAGGTAAAAGATTCGGTTCTCTGTTCCGTTCCAGTAAGTAACTCACTCTTCTTACTATCGTCTATCTTGACGAGAGCCAGATCATGCCAAATATGAAGTACTATTGTCATATATCACTCTCCAGCTTTGGTAGAGTTTAAATGTGTCTCCGATCCCTTGTGGGTGACGAATTATTTTCCCACCATCAAGCGCTTTCCCACAAGTGGGATGTGGGAAGGCTCAGGCTACTCTACCGCTACTCCCATAGAAGGTTCTCGGAAAACATACATTCCCTGAATCCCAACGTTAATCCTTCACAGTAAGAACACGCCATGCCACTTACATAGACAGAAGCAAACCACCAAAATTCCCCCCGTATTCAATCGATGAGAAGTAAGTTCCAAACGAGCAGCTACGTCTTCGAACTACTGCCCTGGAGAACAGATTTTCAACAGGATGTTTGCCCGGTCACTAGAATTTTAATTTCTTCAAAGCTAGGTTTAACTGTTATATTCTATTCCTATACACACAAATGAGCTAATGTAACCCTCTACCTCGAGAGGACCCGGGATCCAGTAAAGCGTGAACGCTACTGTATATATATATATATATATATATATATATATATATATATATATATATATATATATATTGAGCCCTGATTAGTATACACTAGATTAGTTACTTTTTTGTGTTATTAGCATATGATAAACGCAAAGTAGGTGCAATTTTACTAGAAAATCACAAAAAATTTCGAGACTCCACGACAAGCGATAATCTTATAAAAATGCTTTCTGTCAATGACAACCGAGTTCGTTTCTCACAAAAGACAATTAGACAATTATCTTTCTGGTGTTATGACCTTAAAGAGACGAATCACGCTCTTAAATGTGCCATATAAAAAGTGCCTGACTAGCATAACATGCGTTAACCCAAGCATTGTAAGACAGAGACTGGTTAGAAGACGACGATGATTGTGCTCGCATACTGGCTTTGAAAAGAATGATCACGCCAGATTATGGGCTCTCTCTTCCAGAAACTATGTTTACTAAGGTCAGTATAGTTTCAAGGTTTATTCTCCTGATAGACTAGTTGCCAACTAAAGTTAAACAGACAAACTTATCTCTGCTTGAATTCGAACTCAGACTGATATTCCATCGTATATTTTATTTTAAAAATTAAACTAGAATTCACGCAATAAAAGGCTTGAGCCACTAAAATTTGAGATTAATTTTAAAATATTGATGATGAATAACATGTGTGCTATGAATAAAAGTGGAAGTGGTACAAATTAGAGATTAAGACAATAAAGTATATAGATGAGGATTAATACTTGACCTGATGTGATTAGGATTATAGACTGTTTGGCTATCCGCCCTGAAATAATGTGTGTACTCAGAAACGAGTTGTAGCCGTCAATTACAGTAACTTATGATTGTTTGAAATACTGTTTTCTGAAACTTACTGTTTCAAATATTTTAAATTAGCATGACTATCTTTCACAATACCTAAAATCACGTATGAAAATGTATTCTGAAAGAAGGTTAAGCGAGCAAACCAACGATAATACGCTTTTGGTTCGTATTTACTTTTTCGAGAGAGATGAGTAAATATTCTTTGTCAAATCAAGAAATGGTTGCATAGTCTAAGAATTCTAGAAAAAGGCAAGCGAAAACATCACTGATAAGTGACCCCATATCCGAATTTTAGATTGGAGAGAATATTGCTGAAAAAGAAGAAGAAGTGCTTAGTCATCAGTTTGCATATTTTTTTTAAATTTTGTAGACAGGTAGAGGAATATTTTCTTTAGACATTTTGGAGAGGTTTCATAATAATTTGAAGCATTACTTGATGGGTATTTTAGTGTAAAATATCTAGGCGCGCAATGACCGTGTATTCCTATTTACGTTTCGTATTCTCTGGATTAAATCACTAGTGTTTGTTATATGTTGTGGTAATGGTTCCTAGTAACGGAGTTAGGACTTTGCGATAGATCTAGATAAATTGTGGGGTCACTGATGATACCGAGCACAATGGGTCTGTTTGGTAGGTCGGGTTTATGTTTTTTTTTTTCATTAAGCCGTATAGTGTTGGTGTTTTGAGCTGGGATTCTATTAATCTGGTCCAGGATTTGTTTTCATTTTTTTTAAATATTTGTTTAAGTGTTTGTTGAAGCATTCTGTGTCTGCCTGTGCTGTTTATTCATTGATTTTTGGGGTTATTTGTGTGTAGATGTTGTCGTTATCTAAGAGCTATTCTAATTTTTCAATGTAGATGTTCGTGCCCATTATAACTATTCCGCTTCCTTGATTGGGTGGGGGTATGATGATTTATTTGTTCGTAGATATGATTATTAGTTCCTTCCTATGTAGCGTGTTTTTCATCGGTGTTTGTGAGGGTAGCTGTTAATCTACCTTGTAAAAAAAAACTTTTTTTGAATTCGATATTGAATTTATTGTTTTTCGTTAAGGTTGTTATAGTGTCATCTTTCTTTCTCCGTTGGCAAATTTCAGGCCAAAAATTAAAGCTTCGGTTTCACTGACAGAAAGTTTGATTTTGGAGAACTTGTGGATAAGATTCGGATTATCGATATATTTCTGCTTTGGGTGCAAAGGTCATGCTTCTTGTGTTTTACTCGATTTAACAGTTTGTAGTTTGTGTGTGATATTGTTTGTTGCAAGAATCGGCTTCGGATTTGGAAAGTATATTTTCCCCGTGGAACGTTTTTCCAATCGATGTAGCCTGCTCAATAGTGAGCTTTTCTGGGTGTTTGATGTAGTAGTGTATGTGTTTGGGGAAGATACCATTCGTGATTTGAAAGTACTGGAACGTGCTGTTCGGAATTACTTTTTCAGCAATGCCGTAGAGAAGGAAATTCTTTCTTTTTCGTAGCGAGTAACATGATAGGATGAGTTTTTGTATGTGAAAATTTTATATATATATATATATATATATATATATATATATATATATATATCTATAAACATACATATATGCATATATATATATGTATATATATATATATATATACCTATATACACACACACACACACACACACACACACACACACACACACACACACATATATATATATATATATATATATATATATATATATATATATATATATATATATATATATATACACATTAACTATAAACACAGTTTGGGCTTCGACAGATTTTGCTGTCGACTGAGTTTGAGCTTATGGTTGTTCCTTGTGAGAGAGCTTGAATTTACCGGACGTTAAGAGTAATCACCTTGATACTTCAATCAGCTTTGAAGCCACAAAGATATCGTTAATTGCATCGCGTGACGTGAGTTAATGAAATTACTTTAGCGGTCAGAGAGGAAGGACAGCTCATTGAGTATCCTTGTACACTATTTCCTACTGATAAAGGAGCATCGAAATACATTCCTGTATTATATCCCCGTGTACATCATTTTAATGGGGGATTTCGGCAGTCCGAAATCAAAGGCATAAACTAATCTCAACTTGAAGAATTTGGATCATCAGATGATGACAAAGAATTGAGATAAATACAGTCGTGCGGAGGAAAGAAATTCGAGCAAGAATTTGTATAGGAAATGTTAGACACAAGATAACAGTAAACGCGAATCATTAGGGAAAATAAAGCAGTTGTTGACACGAGAAATTAACAGATGTCAAGAAAATCCATATTAGTTCTTGCTATTGTTTTTAACTTAGATCAATTTTACACATTGAGACATATAATGATCATATAGACAAAATAGATTAAGTAATATTCTGATATAATAATTGATTCTAAACGTATGTAAAATTCGTCTACAAGACGTATGTATGATTTTCAAAACGGTTTTCTACAGTTACCTTATATGTGTCATATTTCTACAAAAATGATTTTTGAACCCAAATTCAAACAATTATTTTTTCAGTGATCGACACTCAGTTTCGTATTTATGTAAATTTCAATGAAGTAATCATTAAAGGAGAACCATAAAATTTTTGCCAATTGAATTCACTCAAAAGCCATAAAATTTTCTTACAGTTATTTCTATTCTATAAAAAGTATTGTTTTTGTTATCAGCGTACACCAGGATAATCTAGAGTACGTAGATAATAGATACAAAATGCGGACAATACACGCATGTTACATAGCTATTATCAGACGCTTACAAAACATAAAAGTGGACAAAAATTCATTGGGATTTTCTATCAAGTTCACGATAGGATATTTCTTCTTCATTTTCCAATTTTTAATATGGTCCTGTTTATCAATCTTTAAGAAACTTCGATGTTTTCTTAAAAATAAAACAATTGTCTTTTCTCCTCATCATCACTGAAGAACAACTTTTCACTTAGTAAATATCTTATTGGTCCAAAAAATGAATATCGAATAATGCAAAATAAATTATCGAAATAATCCATACATGCAACTACAGTCTTCACTTTCAGGGAGTCATTTACAATTCTTGCAACAAACATTGCAACAACTATGAATACCTTGAGTATATATATATATATATATATATATATATATATATATATATATATATATATATATATATATATATATATGTATGTATGTATGTATATATTCTATTGAAAATCCTGAAAACATAAAAATCTATATGCATACATGAGAAACTATATATTACTAATTTTATAAAAAATAAAAATTCACTGAATCAGGGAAACGAAATAGCTATTTTTTGCCGTCATTGTCAAAAATTTGTCTTAAATAATATTTAAAAATAAAATTAAAGAATCAGACCTGGTAATATACATACTTATATTTCATATTAAAAATTAATTTTATATAATATAAGTAATTCTATTACATATAATTGTTTTAAAAAGAAATATACTTTATTACAATTCACCATGAAAATGTTTTAAAATTGCAGTACAATAAAACGTATTCTAACCTAAACTTACTTTAAAATTGTAGTTAAATAAAGTAAAACGAATTCTAACCTAAACATATCTCTCAACGTACTTCTGACACTAAAAATAATCCAACGAAAAACCTAAAGCCAAACAGACACTAATAAGAAAAGCTAAAATACGTAAGCCAATAAATGACCCATGCCCTTTGTGCATACATGAGAAACCATATATTACTAGGTTTATATATAAAATATAAAAATTAAATATTTACGGAATCAGAGAAACGAAATATTTTTTGTCGTCATTGTCAAAAAAAAAAAAAAAAAATTCCTTGAATGATATTTTGAAAAAGAAAAAAAAAGTGACCTGGTAATATACATACAAATATTTGATATGGAAAAATAATTTCATATACTGGAAGTAATTCTATTACATTTACATGTTTTAAAAAGAAACATAATCTATTAAAAATTATAAGGAAAAATATTTTAAAATAGTAGTTAAAAAAAACCTATTCTAACCTGAACATCCCCCTCTAAAATCTTTAAGTATACAAATATAAAAAATGCCATAAGAATTTTTGCCGTTAACAAACATTTAAATAAAACCACCAAAACCCAGACGGCATGAATTTAACGGATGTCAGAATTCGTTGAAAAATACCTCCTCATCCGTACCTAAACCCTTTTTCGAACGTAACAAATAACTGCTACAACAACAATTAATAAACTGAACACTCTACCACCCCTTGTCTGGATGATTGGATTTCTCTGTATCCATGGTAACCGTAAATTATGAATTTCCCTTGCAGTTAAAACTCAGTAAATTTAAAAAAGTAAGTTACTCCAAAATTTGCTTGAGGATGAAATGGAACTAACGTTTTTAATTTAATTACAAAATTAAATTTAAAGGTTTTAGTTTCCATTTTTGAAACATGGTTATTATTTTGTAGCGAAAAACCAATTTATAATATTAATGCTCTGTAAATTTACATTGAGCACTATTTTGTAAAAAATAAAAATATAAATAAGAACACGGGATTATATATCTTACTGTTCTTTTTTTTTGAATATATATATATATATATATATATATATATATATATATATATATATATAATGATTGATTGATTGATATTTTTTTGCGTTGTTATATACCTCCGTCAATACTCGGCGTTTCAATGTTGTTATGGCAACAATGATTTCCATTGCTCGATATATAAATAGTTAATTAATCGAATTTAATTGCTCGTTACTACCCATATGTTTTATATTATGTGTGTGTGTGTGTGTGTGTGTGTGTGTGTGTGTGTGTGTGTGTGTGTGTTTGTGTTTTGAAAAAATAAAAAATATATTAAAAATCTAAAAATTTCAGACAGAATTGTTTGTGCATTAATATTTTTGTATTATAAAAAATTGATTCCCTGGTTAATCTTGAACATATATTTGTCCATCAGCTCAGCTCCTATTCTTATGATTGAAGCAGGCCTCCTTGGCCTTCACTTCAAAGATTACTTACCACTATTTTAGTTACAACCAAAGATAAACAGTTAAATCTGTTTATCTCCTATTTAACCCATACTCTATATGCATGCATATATCTATCTATTTATCTATCTATCTATCTATCTAACTATATATATATATATATATATATATATATATATATATATATATATATATATATATATATATATTACAACGACGAAGCATACATATCTATCTTGAGCGATAGTAATAAGCAAAAATGTAAAATTTTGACGCCATTTACATAAGTGAATTGCAGTTTAAAATAAATAAAGTCAATTACGAGTATACCATCAAAATTCTTAAATGTTTCTAGCAGGAAAGTATCATAAAAATACTAAATTAAAATACTGCAGTTAAAAAATCTTTTAAAAATCATATGCGTAGCGGTGAAAAGTGTTTTGAATTTACTGTGTTAACGCATAATACATCCATAGATATTAGACCACTAAAGATGAGAACTATGAACATGGACACAATATATTGACCGTGCAAACCTTTTATAAAAGATACATACAATAAATTATTTCTTATTTAACAGTTAAAATATTTAATCCTTGAAAATGGCTAAATGTATAGCCGAAAGCATTCAGACATTTTTCATATAATTTATCATCTGAAAAGAAAAAAAATATATTAGATCGCATGAGAAAATGTATAAAAAAAAACTAAGTAAAAGCACCTTGGATGTCGTATAAAGGATATATGATTAAATAACATATTATCATATATTATTGATTTGATTTTGTAGTATTAGTCAATTTCAAATGCCGACCGAGGAAGTTGGTGTTAATTACATAATAATGTGTTTTGGAAGGGTTTGACACTATCTCAACCTTTAGCTTCTACATTTATTCAAGATAGAACAATTTTTCTCTGAGATGGAAAACTCGGATGTTTTTTGTCACTTTACACCAACTAATAATATGAGAAAATGAAAAGATAATTTAAGAGAGAGAGAGAACAATAAAATATCAGGAATTAAAACAAAAGATAACGACTGGCATTGCAAAAGTTGACTAAAAGGCAAGAAACCGTAAGAGATTACCGCAAGCTAGAAGTGGAAAAACTACTATTAACATAGAACTTACGTTTGAATTTAGTCATTTTAACTCTAATATTAAGAGACCTAGGCGCCAATCTAGTACTGAATTTAAATACATAAATACAAAGTAGCAAAAAGGAAAGCTGATAAGAATAATCAACATGAAAATATTTATAGATCAGTAACAAAATCTACATTTTGTTGGCGACAATTAATAGAAACCGAGAGGACAGATCAAGACGAATAAAATTGCAGATTTTTCTTTGTATTTTATAAAAGACCTCTAATTACATAACAAAAGCACCAGATCGGGTATGAGAGAAATATTCAACAGATTGATGAATAGTAGATTATAAATAGATAAAAAGAATACTGGTGAGATTTTTTTTTTTTTACAACGATACAGGTAACCGCGATTTCTAGAAGCCGACATAACAGTTAATTTAATATAATCTTCGTACTTCATGTCAGGTGAAAACGTTCACCCGAGAAGGCGCAGTAAGCCACTTTTCCGGAGGTAATAATCAGCGATGCGAAATTTTTCTCGAAGGCGATGTATAGACAGCAGTATCATTTTAGAGACGTTAACATTCTGGACTAACGTGAAAGACAATGGACCCCGTTAGGCTATCTTGCCCTTAATTGTTTTGAAGCTGCATATATGATGAACCATCGATGCTACACCGTACTACATAATATATGCAATTTTAGTAAAAGTAATATTTCCACAATGCTAAGTAGAAACATAGAAATGTATTTTAATTTTGCTGTGCTCATTAATTTGTGTGCAATCAGCCTTGCATCTTCATTAAGAGTTAGGGGAAATACAATATATGAAAATGAGCGCAGCATCAAATGTTTCTGAAAAAAATATTCACAAAATGAACATGAAATAAAATCAACTGAACGTGGCTTTTTCTTTGCGTCTATTTCAGTAAGAATCAAAAAATTCTAATAATAATTATATTAGAGAGAGTTGATGTTGGACAGAGATAAATTGAGAAAATACCTTTGAAGCGAAATTTCTTTCCATTAATCTTAAGAGTTTTAACATCAAATAAAGAAATTACATCATCACATTCGACTTTGTATAGACTTAATAAACAACACAACTACCGTACTTAGCATCTTTATAAATACGAATCGATTGAATCAGTTTTACTCTAAATAAAATCATACGAAAAAAAAAAAATATATATTGAATACACTGATTATTAAAAAAAATTCATAATTAAAGCCGTTTTTAGGATGCCGCCAAATTTTCCCGAATTTAATTTATAAGTTATTTTATATTTGTATATCTATAGTTTCGTTATATAATTATTTACGTCGGCATACATTAACTATAGTTATTTTAATTTTATGGCATCTTCTTTAAATTTATATTATCAGTATTTTAGAATCGATAAAAAAAAAAGATTTCTGAATGGACAGAAGCAAATGAGATTCTGAAGGAAAGAAGCTGGAGAATAGGCAGTCTGGAGAATAATTCTCTCATGATTTACAGTATCACAATTGAATATAGACCTCGTCGTAAAGAAACATTCTTGGTCGACTATTATATTACGAAGAAACCTTTTTGTCCATTCAGTTGGGCCCTTCAAAAGGGTACTGAAATGCAATGTCAATTCTCTTGCACGGCATTGTATGCTGTACAGTTTGCGCACAGATAAAAAAAAACCGTTAAGGAAAATGAAAAGAAAAAAAAAACTCTTATAATCAAATTCAGAAAAAAATAAACAACAGCTGACAGTCAGAGGATATATCGAAGGTAAAAACGTCAGTGAGAGACAGATAGCAGAACAGAGACTGAGAAAGATGTTAAAAGGCAAACATTACTACAATCTACAAATGATAGGATGTTGTATATAGACATGATCGAGTACATCATAAATGAATACGGCACAGAGAAGAAAAAATCTTTCTCAAAGGAGGATTGATCAATATAGAAACAAAAAGTATCAATCTGTCAAGGATGCCTTGCTCAAAATAAAGAGTATTATTTAATCCCTTCGAACACAATACATTTAATATCTTTGGCAATACCTTTAATATAGGCAATCTTTATATTTGTTTCAGTGATTGATATGCATTCATTTTTATAGTCACTATCTTGTTCCCAAATAACTTCATCGATAGCGAAGCATAAATTTGACAGATGTCCATAAAGCAAATACTCACACGTTTTTTTTATTATTATTATTATTTTAGAGTCGACATAATACAGGGTGCGTAAAAGTAACGCCTTTTTTCAAGATGAGTTTGATAAAACAACGTGAAGCAATTCAGTATTTATCACGATCACCAGACCTAACAGAACCATACATTTTCTTTGAGGCTGTACTGAAAGAACTTGTTTACAGGCTAAAACGGAAAAACATTCCTGAATTGAAACAAACAATTTCCGATTAATCTTCTGAAAGTAATATGGAAATGTGAAAAATGGTCTCTAGAAGTGTTGCTGATAGGGCGTTGTACTGAACACTGATGGAGGATTTTGAGTATGTTAAAACAATAATCATTACAAATCTTATTGTTTTAATGTATGAATACTTATAGATTTTTCTTAACCTACTGTAATTTATTTAGTTCAATAAAATTTAATCTTCTACATAGAGTCAGTTACTTCCGTTACTCTGTCCGTCCTTTCGTCATATCATCTGAAATAGCCATACATTGACCGCTCGAAATCAAAGTTTGGGAAGAGATGCACACAGGTAAGGGACTATATAGTATAGTTGATTTTATTAGGGTGGATAACAGCACATTTTCATTATTTTGGAAAAAATAATTTTTTATTATTTAACACACAAAATAACCCCACTAATTTAAAAAGCTTTTAATGATTAAAATAACAAATACTTATATAATAAAAATGCAATATTGCTTTTTGAATATCTTTTCTTTAAGTGTTTATATAAAGTGGGAGGAAACAAATATTCGTACATCTAAAATCTTTAATTTATTGTATTTCCAACTAATGAACGAACATATTTTTTCATATAATTAAATGTACACAGGTGCATAATAAGTAAATATGCATAGAAAACAGAAAGAAATGCTTTAATAGAAATTAGTAATTTGAAAAGGTACATATTCATTGCCTGATCGCAAGGCAAGATTCAAAAAGACGTGTTAGTATGTCTGCAACAGCGAAACTGTGCAAAAGCTGCTGAAACAATATTTGAACCATCCGTTTACATGAGAGACACTGTTAGCATTACTTATGTTTTTTTACGAACTTAATATATTCCAATATTGCTTAAACACATGGAAAAAGTATGAACTCATATCTTCCTCCAGTTATGTGTTAATTACTCAGATTTTTATTACTAAATCATTATTATCTAAAAAAAAATACTACAATATAAAAATATTTTCTAGGTTTAATGTACCTGCGTAATTAGAATAAGCTGTAGAAAAAAAATCAAGCAAAATTAATATTGCATTTGCTTTCTTCTTAAAGACTTTCAGTTGGGCCACATATTCCCTCCCCCCAAACAATCCTGACCTTACATACATTACAAATGTTTAGAAGCGGTCTAGCTACTACACAATCGAATCACACTTATTTCTTCTGGTTTGCGAAAGTTAGAAGCACTTTGGGATTATTCTAAGAACTGACACTTTGTGGAATTGGTTCACTAGTCGACTGTTCTCTGATGATTTTAATATTTAGCTGTCACGATCAAATTGTTGTTATTCATATGCTCATCAATCCACCATCAGACCACCCTTATAGGCTTAAAGAATGTCCGGTTCCTTGTACCGATACAGAAAAATTCTGACTCGTACTTGTCTGTATCCTTTTGTATAATAAGATTTGTCCCAAACATGGACTTTTACTGTTATATTTCAGCTGGGTTGCTCATTCCTCAAAGGCGAAGACTTGCTAGACTCCATATACGTCTTCGAATTAGTGATGATTTTTTCATCATTCGTGTCGCAAGACTTTCGATATTTTATCCATATTTCTATGGAAATTATTCTAACAAACAATATTCGTTGGTGCCATTATTTTAGTCCTTTGCAGCTAAGACCCGCCATGTCAAGTATACAGGATTGAATCATGTTCATTCTTTTCGCATTCCCTTATTAAGTAGAAAGTCTCACTTGGAACAGCGTCTTTACAGGAATCTCTAATTCATGGGACAAATTCCCAAAGGGATGCTTCCCCATTAATCTTCTACCTTGACTTGCTCTTTACCTTGTGTTGGAGAATCAACATAAAAGAAAAACAAATTTACTTTCCAATCATATCACATATGTCAATCATCATTAACGGCGTACAACTACACCATGTTGAAACAACGGTTCCCGTAGGATTACTGAAGTTAAGCAACTTTATACTTGGTCAGTACCTAGATGGTGGTTCGTTTGGGAATACCAGGTGTTGTAAGCTTAGGTAAGTATAATGGATAATGTCTCGAAATTGTTAATCGTAGAATCGAATTCCAATACGTATCTCACCTCAAATATGGGTTAAATAATAAGATTTCAATCAGTAAACCATTTTTATCTTTAAAAAAATTCTTACAATCTAAAAATATTTTCTGGTTTCAAATAAACTGCAGAGGGTTGATAAGGTGTAGAAAACGAACAAGTGAATAAATCAATCTCCATTAAAAATCAATCTCCATTAAAAATCAATCTCCATTAAAAATCAATCTCCATTAAAAATTCGACAGTAACGTTCTATTTTCTCAGGATCACGATCCTTGTATTGGGTAATATTTCTTGCAATACTATTTGCAATTTTGTTTGAACTAGAATAATTCTCGTGCGACAGTAAAATCATCGTTTTCGCCGTGTAAGTCAGCTATTTCAGACATTGCAAATAGACGTAGAAAGAGAGCAGTTTGAACTTTTACTGAAAGTACTTGACCTGTCCAGCTTTTTCTTGGGGCATCTATGATACAGCAGGACTTAATTGCTTCACCAGCGGCCATTATACCAACTTCAAAGCTAGCAGTTACACCCCTTCTGATTCTTGCCGTCTTTTTGTCGTAAATAGACGTTCTTTTATTACTTCTAGTACTTTAAGTTTAACTCTTCTCATGATCGTCTTTGCTGGTCAATACGAACATAAACAAACTGAAATCAAATTTTCTTTGTTAAAAAAAAGGTGTGCATCCCCTCCCATTGCCAAAGGGTTTAGGCCAACAAATAGCTACCGCCGAGTGCAGAGAGAATACAAAACACTTGAGAGAAAGTTAAGGAATCTTCTGCAAGGAGAACAAGCACACGCTTAGTCGACAGCGCATAAGCCTGCGGCCTGCGAGGAAGAGCGTATTTGAAATGAAGAGAGCTGTGATAGGTTCAATTCAGAGAACGTTCGGAGAGGGCAAAAAGAATGATGAGTCTCTATTGAAGATTCTCCGAGCTCGGCATCCTTCCTCGGATTTTACAATCAAACGCAAATTACGTGATTGCTATAACCCGAAGTGTTTCTCTAACGTATTTGAAAAGTGACAAATTGCGGCAGATTCTCGGGACTATAGGTATTCTCTGACCAAAAAGAATTTCTCTCGTTTTTTTTTCTGTTTAAACTGCCAATTTTAATCCTGAACGTGCGTACCAAGGACATGATTTTAGAACTACTTCTTTGTAAATAGCACGTACACACAGTTTTATTTTCTTATTGTTCAAAACATATATATATATATATATATATATATATATTGTGTGTGTGTGTGTGTGTGTGTGTGTGTGTCTGTGCGTGTGTATGAATGTTTGTATGTATATTGAAAAATTCCCGCTGAAAAATAATTTACTAATTTTTTAAATTTTCTAATTACTTTTGTCGTAATCTATAAATTACGAAATATTCATATTTATTTTTAATTTATATTATTCTTTTCTGAGTACTTTTCGGTGTTGATACATTCGTATCAAGAGATGTGTTTTGTGTTCATTCACCTGACAGTTTTTGGCTAATTCCGGTGTTCTCCCCTTAGTTAAGCCAATTTCAAGTCATTCAAAATGACGGCATTTAAAGTCCGAAACTAGGATTTTTACGTGTAGTTTTAAACATACTTCAATAGAAAATCCGTTATGGAGAATGATACGTTATGCCATTTAACTTATTTATTAAAATAGTAATCTACAGAGTTCGATGGATAAATTGCCGTCTGAATGACGCAAAAATGAAAATAGTACTGACATCACATTTTGACAGATATATTTGCCCAAATTACACAAAAAAATATTTTGAAATAATCAAGAGTAAATTCATTAAATAAAATCGCTATTGTCTTCAACCATGACCACAAGACAACATCGGAATCTTCTGTATCTCTTCTGGAGGACGTCGTTCTTGAAGTTGGTGAATTCTGTCATACTTTTTGGCTTTAGTTCATCTTTGGTGTTAAACCGAGTTTTCAAATGCGCTCTATACATAATAATCAAGTCTGGTGAGTTCGGTGGTCAGATCTAAGTGGTAATGTCGTCGCAGAAATTGTCTGACAGCCATGACTGGTTTACCGCTACTGTTGCATGGTGCAGAATAATGTTGCCACACATGCGGACTTTCAACGGCGATCCTCTAGAACCCGAGCAGCGATACCATTATACGGCATCCGATGTAGTTCTCCCTGTTGTTTCTGATTCCCTGTCCAATAGTTTCAATAGTTATTTTATCATAAGGATGATCAGAGTGAGTTTTCATAATCACCATTAGACTCATCCATTTCTTTCAGAATCCTCTGCACTGTTTTTATATTGACACTCAAAGACTCTATAATGTTGATATTGGATCTTCCGTCGAGAATACCAAGCAGTACAGCATGCAGCTTCCATATTTCTGGCGTAGTGAATTACGTTAATGATTCTCTTTTTCTCACAGTCGGTTTCCAACTGATATTGTGAAGTCGACAAAATGAAACCAATCAATGCGCATGTGCTAAATTAAAAATTAAAAAATGGCGACAATTTACTCATGTATATGCGCGCAAATTGCAGTAAAAATTTTATATAGGACATAGGGTAAAGAAATACTTAAACTTCTGGAGGTTGTTTTAATACAAGAAAAGCAGCCAACATGAGATAAGTCATTTTCTCTATAGCTGATAATGTATTGAATTGTGTTTGAAAAAATACCCATAAAATTTCCAGTTTTACCGTTTCAATGACGTCATCTTGAGTGAAATGAAATTGTTCCCCGCTAATGTGAGTACATTGGAATTAGCTTAAAAACAGGTAAAATATGGAAACACTGCACCAGATCCACCTTAGCATTAGTGAGCACTAACTTAATCGATGTACCTTGTCTGTCGTCCTTAATGAAACATGCATAAATGAAGGATTGCTGACTAAGTATACATATATATATATATATATATATATATATATATATATATATATATTTATTAGTCGGACTATTGTCCTCATCTTTGTCGCCATATTTGTCACAACGTTTCGGCCGTTGTACGCTCCGGCCTTCTTCAGGTGGTTGGAATTTCGAACTGAACCCTTTATTTCGATCGCTGGGGTAGACTGTTCTAGTTCCCCGTGCCATGTTTAATGAATTCCAACCACCTGAAGAAGGCCGGAGCGTACAACGGCCGAAACGTTGTGACAAATATGGCGACAAAGATGAGGACAATAGTCCAACTAATGTAAATACTGTACATAATACCTCATCTCAGAAATATAGACATATATGTATATATATATATATAATGATAATAATAAAAGAAAGAACAGTAAGATATATAATCCGGTGTTCTTATTGATAATTTTGTTTTTACAAAACAGTGCTCAATGTAAATTTACAGAGCATAAATATTATAAATTAACTGATTTAAAATATGGTTTCTTTGCTACACAATAATTACCATGTTTAAAAAAAACGAAGCTAAAAACTTCAAATTTAGTTATATAATTAAATTAAAAGCATTAGTTTTGTTTCATCCTCAAGCGAATTTTGGAATAACTTATTTTTAAATTTACTGAGATTTAAATGCACATACAATCCATTTTTTTTTTGTTTCCAAGGATACTGAGAAATCCCATCATTTAGACAGGGGCGGTAGCGTGTTCATTTTTATTAACTATTATTGTATCAATTATGAGTTACGTTCGATAAAGTGGTTAAGTCTAGGTAGGGTAGGGGTGCATTTTTCAACGAATTTTGACATCCGTTCAACGCTTGTCGTCTGTTTTTTTTTTGTTTTTATCAACGATAGATAGATAGATAGATAGATAGATAGATAGATAGATATCACATAAACGATATTTACAGTGGGTAAATATATTTGACGACACAGAGTTTCATGCAGTATATGTTGATTGTGTAACTGGATGAAAATCCGATTCATGCTATCAACGTGGAATAATATGTTGTATTCCCTTACATATACGTAATAGATCTGTTTTTATAACACCTGAGTAAAATATATGCATGATTGCTTTGATTTGTTTTACGGCATATCAACTTGAATGGGTCATTTAATATTTTTTCATCCAAAATTGAATTGATGGTAATAATTTATTCTCAAAAAATTTATTGTTGGTAATATTTCTTAAAAAAGGATTTCTGGCAATAAATCTATTTTTAAACTTTCATCGTGTTTTCACCCCAATTTGGGGGTTCAATATTTGCCCATAGCTGGAACCCTAACAGGTGCTGTAATCCCGGGACAGGGTGGACCTGGGAACACCAGAAATTAAAAGGTGATTCCACGCTCTTGAAACCTTCCTAAATCAGAGGGCTTACTGTGGAGATGTAGTTTATTGTATTTCCTAGGACGAGGATGCAGTATATCTTCATGCCCAGAACAGCAATGTTCAGGTAGTGAATATATATATATATATATATATATATATATATATATATATATATATATGTGTGTGTGTGTGTGTGTGTGTGTGTGTGTGTGTTTAATGTGTATTTCGTCTGGCTCAATATAAGTCATATAATCTTACTGATCCAAAACATTTAGCGAATATTAAACAATACTTTTCATATTTCAACCTTTCAATAGTTTAACTGTGAAGACTGCTAATTCTGTTCGAGCTTTTCGAAATTTCGTACAGCTACAAATTTTCATTTGAACTTTTATTGTTCAAAGTTCCCACATTATTTTACGATGAATGTTACAAACTTATGGCAAACCGTTCTGAATTTTTTTTGCTATTTGATTTTAGTCATGATTACAGAAATTAATATGTGTATTAATCTGTACGATCTCTTGAAAGCATTATGGCAGAAATCCTAGTTTAATGGTTATCCCAATGGAAAATCGCCTAAGAAGATAATAATTGCCCAAAACATCTCTTTAAATACGACCCAGTCTTCAGGTATTAGTTCTACCACCCTCACGAATAATAGATAGTATTATGTGAAAATGACCCACTGCAGCTAATATTTCAGAAATTAATGCATGACTGAATTGTTAAAAGTATTTCAATAGAAAGATGGCTTTAAATTAAGACCTAATATCCTATATTTACTGGGAATTCTTTGTCCATTCTGTCTGAATTACAAATCAAAAGTTTATCCAAATTCATATGCAGTTTTCCCAGAAATAAAACAGGGATTGCTATTACGTATTCGTCCCTATAATATTATGGATAATAGATTGTGATGTACTTGTTTAATACAGCCTCCCCATAATATCACAATTAAATCCCCTTCCTGTACAGCTAAATTGAGGTAGATAATAAAATAAATTCATTATTATATTTATTCAGCTAATTTTAATTTTAATATTCTGATATATTTGTGTCAGTGTTATACGAATTCTATAAACGAAGTTGAAACCATGCTGAGGAGAAAGAACAATAAAAAAAAAAACAACAGGATTCAAGGAAACGAAAATGTCGATATAATTTGCATTTAAAGTTTACCTAAAAGGAAAGTTCATCAGAACATTGAACATTTCTAGAAAATGGACAGGGAAATATGTTACGGGGTTGGGAAAATGATGAAACCGACATGAGAAGTCAGGACCAGTATCATTATTAATTCTTCTCGCGTCTTTAGCAAGAATATCTACATACATATCAGACGAAAGAAAAGAAATGGTAAAAATATCCAATGGACGGACAGATTGTAGACATTTTAAAGTGCAAATCAGATTCATGTGAGAAAATTCATCTAGCACAACACAGTGAACCAAATTTCTTAAGAGTAGTTTTCGAAAATCTTTTTTCTCATATTCCCAATTCATTCCTATTAAGTCTAATTTCTACAGGAAATTGGAATGAATAGAAAATCAACAATGTAAATAATGAAATAAATATCGATTGAAAGAAAAGATATATTTTCAATATCAGCATGTTTGTTGAACTGAGTTTTGTAGGCAACAGATTTTAACCGTCCTTTTATATTAAGCCTTTGGAAGCTCAAGGCGACAATACTTTGGTTTCTATATATTTTGTTTTCTAATCAAATGGTGTCTTGCTATATTTTATATCACTGTTTAATTCCCAAGTTTCATGTTCTTTGAATTAAACCAATTTGATTCAGCTGTGTTAATTAGTAACTCTTCTAAAGTTGATTGCTTCAAACCTTCGGTGTATTTGACCTGATTATGTACAGTCGTGTTATATTGTTACTTTTTAAAGTGGCTATCCAGATATCGTAACAGATAGCTTCACAGCGGAATCGGGGAACCAGGCTTAATTACTAGCAAATTCATTTTGTCTTTCAACTAGTGTCCTTAGAAAATGTATAAATCCAAGTATCGACTAGATCTGAGGTAGATTTAGTATAATCTTTTCGTTGTACTTCACTAATGATACCACGATACTAAATCACACGAACATAACATTATATTTTATACAACTCTGAGCTTCATCAATTACAATAGACACATTTAACTAAAAGACAAAAATAATGATATAATCAAGAAATTTACATTCCACATAACGTCAAACAATCGATTAGGAAGGAAACACATATAAATACTGGAAAGAGTGATAACGGCAGCACAGCCTGAGAATGTAGATGCGTGCCATTGGAAATTGCTTGGCATGCCACATGTGGCACGCGTGCTGTATGTTGCCGCCCCCTGGTCTAGAAGACTGGTATGCATTCTATTATTTCTTTACAGGCAGACTATCTAGATATTATAAATATTTAAATGAATTGCACATCGTGTACAGGTCGAACTTTGATCAAACTTGCACGTTTCGTTAAGCTTGATTTTTTCATAAATATCCCTTCATTAATTGCAATGCATCTTCCAGACCGAAGTTATTTTTAGAAAAATATTTTATAAATTTCATAAAAGATTTTATAAATTTCATCCGAAAGCAGTACTGACTGTTCGGTCAATGAGTGCCAAATATTTTCGGTTAGGGAAACAGCTAATATTTCCATTACCAATACCAATGGTGTATAGCTTTAGGCTTTTATCCGTACGAGAATTCAACATACCGACATGGATATAAGAGATTCCTCCTTATTGCCTCATAGTTTGGTGCATAGATATATGCTTGTCATACATTTTTCACTCGTGCACATCCTATTCGTAGTTGAGATTTTGGGCCATTAATTAATCGAAGAGTAACGATGACTTTCAATAAGGCGCTGATCTACACCGGGGTTTATAATGCTATCTCACTGATTCAGCTGACTTATCGTCTGTTGTGGCATTGAGTTGAAGATCCATTCTCTCGTCATAGAATCACTAGAGCAGAATAAGCAGACGGATATTCGCTAACAGGAAGTTAAATAAAATGGAAACTCTGTTTTAAACCCGATGCTGTAAAGAGTGAAAAGGGTTTACTTTCAGTGCATCTGAGCTTACACCAGCCTATTGAGTCGAACGTTGTTACTGGATTTTGGATACGATGAGAGTAGAGCTGAACAGTGTGCAACTCCTGACTGAATTATACACACACGCTCTTCTTTTTTGAAAGGAATATTATCCTGGGGGATTAATATTAATGGTGATGGATAAGCGTATTATAAATAACAGTCATTATTATGTTATCTTCCTACTAAATGCTTGATTATAAAAATTATATTTCTTCGATATGACGTCATATTTGTTGTTTTTTAATCAACACGATGAAAGCTTATTCAGCAATGGGATCCAAGCACTGCAACCCCAATGGAAGAAGGATGTGAAACGCAAGCGGGAGCATGTTGAAAATAAACCTCTTTTAATTACATTCCACGTGAGTATCTTGGTCAGGCTATCAACTTTTCGTCCCTCCCTCTTTAGTATATGTTCAGAATACTCTGCCAACAATCGTATAATTTTTATAATAAACATACATATTTGATATCATGTGAACAATATACTTGCTGGACTGATTATATATATACACATATATATTTAATAAAATACATCTGTATGGTTGCACTTTCATTTCAGTGAGTGTATGTGAATATATTATACTGAAAAACGCACCTACGGAAAAAAAAACTTATGTGAAAGAGGGATATTCTGTCCCACTGTCTTCACAATGTGTCATCATGGATTCGAATTATTTTTGGCGACGCAGTGGAGCGGCTCGGATTGAGAAATCGGAGAGCCGAGTTCGAATTCTAGTCAGAACCATTACATTCACTTACCTGCTAATAACCTTGGGAAAAGCATAAATCTATTTCAGCTATGGGTAAATAACAAAAAAAACCCCCAAAAAACAGGGCTCTATAGCCTTGAATGGCAACCGGTCTACCGCAAAGAGAAATGGTAACCTACTGCGGTAAAAATCTGCCTTGTCACTGTGGATCGCCTAAGCCTGTATCACGCATGGTACTAATCGGATCATACAATAATTAAAAGTAAGGATCGCCATTACATTTTGGATAGCACTTAATTAAAAGCAATAGTAATTGTTCGTACTACATATGTAAATACAGCAGGATCCTGTTGAAGAGACGAATAAAGTCAAGAAAAATAGTCATCCTTTTTCTTTCTGGACTGGAAATATTCCGCTAAATGCCTGATTTCTACAGCCAAAAAGCTATAGATCCTGGTGAACTGAGTATAAGATTTTAGTTTAACACTGTTTAACAGAATTCCACGTTAGTAATTTCAACGTTGTTGGAAGTTTCAAAACGTCCTGGACTCATATTTGCGATCTAATAACATATATGACAGTTAATTTTGCTCAAGTTCTTCACAGATAAACGAGAAACTTGATACAGAAGACATACAGTTCAACTGCCCAATACCGAGTGTTGGAAACACTTAAAACGATTACGTTGTTACTTATTCAGTTCATCGATTTACATAAAATAATTGCCATGTGACGGAAACAATATTTAATGCATTATTTAAGCAAAATAACCTGCGAATTATCAACAGTGCGTTTTGCCATCATCTTTCATTGCTTCTTACTAAATCTGGTTTTACAGAAATAACAAATTAATCTTTCAAATTAATGCGTTTAATCGAAATAAATTCTACATAATTTGATAGGGTTTATATTATCAATTAGAAAGAAATATTTGAAATATTTTGGAGACATGCTGAAGTAAGCGGACATAATGAAGACAAGCCAAACAGAAGAAAGAGAGAAAAACATCGAATAATAATAATTTGAGGCAAAAAGGGAGATAAGAAAGAAAAGTGTGTACATGCTTGTAATTTAAAGCCCATCGAATGTGTTATTGTGTTTTTCTTTGGTTTTTATTAACTTTCATTGGGTATAACAGTAGTCTACTTGATATTTTCAGCACTTTTTCTTTACGCTTTCCCGCTTAGGCAATGATCAGCAATAACTTTGATGACATCTTCCTGTAACTTTCTATCCTTTTAATACTTACTGCTAACGATTGTTTGGACGTGTGTAGGTGATATAATGGATAGCGGCTAAGAATGATAAATCTGGGAGGCGAGTTGGAATTTCGTTCGTGTTCCTTGTAATCACTTACGAGCAAATTCTCTTGGGAAAGCTATAATTTAATTTCCGCCCCTTCCAACAATGGGTTAAATATTAGAAATTGTATCTGGAGCAATCGGTGTTATCTCCTATAAATCCTGAAATGTAATATTCTCTCTCAATGAAACAAAAGTATTCTTTTAATCTAAAATATCTTTTGGCTTTAATTAACAGACAAAGTGTTGATAAGCCGTAAAAAGACAAATAATTTTTTGTCTATTCTATGATATACTTTCATTCCTTTGATTTAAGCATTTTCTGTAAATTTAATGAGGTAAATATTAAACTCAGAGTTACAAATTATTCATTTTAATGATCTTTCTGTTTTTATTATTTAAACTACCCTAAAACTGACTTCAAATATGATATTCATAGAATATTTCAGAGGCACAAAAAACGTCAGTATTATGTTTTTGTTTCCAAATCGACTACCTTTATGAGGGTTTCATGAAAGCAATATTCCTAGGATTGTGATACAATTTCATTAGGGTATCTTTATTTCTAATTATATGCAATCCTTTTATAATCTAACTGGTTAAAGTTAATGTACCGGTGGTGTGACAGTAGTTGTTACTTAAACTCAATCCAAACCTAAAGTGGAACTCGTACACACGATTTATCGCTAAAGATGTTGTGAAAATGATAAGTTCCATGTGTCAGTCTAGCAAGAAGCTGACTCCTTGTGCTAACTTCTACATTTACAAGAGCCATATCAGAACGACAATGTAATACTGCTGCCATATATGGGCAGATCTACCGAGACTTAACTTTCTAGAGTCCAAAAATGTCGCTGCATCCTTTTGAGTGAAACATTGATTTCCACCCTACAAACCCGTTTTCAAAGACGAGGTTCCGCAAGCCTCTCACTATTCTATCATTATTTCCATGGAGATTGTGCAGATGAAGTAAACCCCCATAGTTCAATCAATCCTAACCTTCAAAGCTAAAACCTGCCATGTTACACACATTATAGCGAAACCCCGTATCCCTTTGGTGAGATATATGTTCTACTCAAGCAGATGCATCACACGATGTCACAGCCTTGGGGAGCCAACTCTCAATATGTTGTCTCCCTACAATCTTAACCTGCTTATGTCTAGGTTTAATATGTCAACTCCCACCGATATCAGCATAAGCTGTACTTCTTACACTATACTCCTCTATTCCGAGTGGCCCTTGGTCCATGTACAGGGTGAACATCATTTTAAAAAGTTAAAAAAGAAAGATAAAATTTTATCTGAAATTGACTCAAGGCCTTAAATTCATAATCGCTTTGTTTTCCGAATTTCTCAGTCAGACTCTAGGACAGGGGCCGGTAAACTTTTGTTATATGCTGACTTAAGGTTTTAAAATAATTCATGGTGACAACAGCATACGCATTTTTATACAAGTCAAGATCAATATACCTATTCTACAATATATTTTATATAGTAACATAGAGTATATATACTTTAGTATATATTAACATTGCTAAAGCTAAATAAGTTCTTTGCGTTCTAGTAGTTATTGGTTCAGACTTCGTGATGTTATTGCGGTTGCGAAACATTGAATATTGCTTTGCATTCCACATGTGGCACGCATCCCGTAATTTGCGGACGCTTGGTCTAGTATTCATTCTATTATTCATTTACAGGCATATTTTCTAGATATTATAAATATTTAAATAAATTTTACATTGCGGGTTAGTTAGGCTACTTAACCCATAGTTTCAGGGTTTGGATTCAAACCTTCTCCTATATCGTTTGCTGCACAGTTTATTGTGCTATTTTCCCATACATTTGCCGTTAGATGACATGAATTCATACTTTTTAACAAGGGCGTTTGCACAAGATCAATTAAAATTCGATCTCGGCTCTCCAATTTCTTAATCCGATCGGTTACCCATTTCTCCACCATGTCTTGATGTTAAGTAATGGTATATTCTTTTCCGTCTCATATGAACAGCATTCACATAAACAGACTAATGGGAATCTCTCCGACATTAAATAACTTAATGAAAAGTAAATATATAGGGGGCACGGTGGAGTAATGGATTGAAGAATCGGAGAGCTGAGTTCGAATTCCAGTCGAATCCATTACATTCACTTGGGAAAGTTATGAATAATCTTCTTGGGTAAATAACAGAAAAGACAGTGTTCTATAGTCTTGTATGGGAGCTGGTCTACTACAGAAAAAATGGCAACCAACTGCGGGAAAAATCTGCCTCGTCAGTCATGTATCGAAAGATACATGATCGCCTAACTGTGTATCACTCATGGCACATAACTTACTGAAATATAGAGCAGATCAGGAGCGGGGGCAAAATAAAGACAATCCAGGAATTTCACAATGTGAAGCACTCATTAATCATAAAACTCTTCATCAACAGTGAATATCATAATACAATGTAAAATTACGTAGAATATAAGATTACAAAAAAAGACGAGTCGATTATGACATTGAAGTTAAAGCTAAATTTTGTACGCAAAATCTACGCATATTCAATATCGGACCCATATATACACTGAAATACGTAAAACAATTATATGTCATATTAATATAAACTTGGAGAAAAAGATGCTCTTCAGGTAGACCTTTCATATTTCATTGACAAAATTTTATTTAGCAAAGTATTGTTCAAGAAATTGCTATAAGAAATGAAAAAAATAATGGCCAATTCCAAAGATTTGTTGTTAGCTCACTTCATGATGTTTTAAATTTGTATCCACTCAGCGATGCAATCGACATCAGCTAAAATGTAACGAATAAGATAATAAGTAAAAATGCGATTAATAGTCAATACATAAAACGTATGTGACTTATTCGTAGTCAAGAAAAGTGGTAGGAATTTGTTTTAACTTTAGACCCTTTTGTACATTCAAAAATAGTTCTCTGGTTAAATTCATAGTATGAGGTACGTGTTCTGCATTATCTTCTTTTACGTACCCTTTCTCTTCAGGGGACGAGTGAATATGTCGCTCCACAACTTCCAATAATTTTTAACTCGAAGTAATTTTAGTGTCTCTCAATTTCATGACTGTGTTCGTTAATTAGATTATTTCTTGATTCTTTATGAAGATCTGTAATTCAATAAATCCTGTGAGAATCAAATTTTCTAAGCGTACTTTCCTCATTATTTTTCCCATTTCTGTCTTTATGATTCAACGCAAATGTGCCATGAAAGTAACTCATTCCTTAGATGTCTTTTGTCCTCAGTATGCTCAGCATAATTCCGTTACAATAGTATCCAGATTCCAGTCCCATTTACAACGATGAATATAACATAGCATCTGAAGACACATGTTTGTTTACAAGAACTTTATCATATCTAATCGTATTTAGTCTATTTTTACGAAAGCATAATTTGCTATTGCAATGCTTTCTGTGTCAAATTTCCGTTCTATGTTATAACACAAAGCATAAAGTTAAATTACTGTATTTATTCATTCTGTTGTCTGCAATTGGTAGATCGCGTCTTGCACTGTCCCTTTTGCATACGAACAAAAATTATGTCTTGATATAATTGATGGTTAGTTCATTCTTCTCTCTTTGTTTTAATGCTTTATGTAAAAGTACCTGCTGTCTGTTTTGTTATCTTTTGTCTTGTTATCTTATCATTATTCTATTGAATGGCAGAAAAGTCTTTTGCAAACATTTTATTTTATATATCTCTATATTTTCAAACAGGTGTTTGACAGCTTATTTTTTTTTTTTTTACTTACTGGTTTACATCTTTTTGGTAGGTGAAATAATTGCAGGCTTCCAATAATTGCAAACGTTTCGTCTATGCAAAAATCGTACGTACTTACTTTTTTTATCTCAAACAAAAGGAGCTCTCATAATATGCAACTAACTGGCTATTAACTACCTCTGATGCATTTCCTGGTTGAGTGAGGCGAACATGATTTTAGTAGACAGCAATCATAGTTCATATTGATTAATTAATTTATTTTTCTCTCTTTTGCGGGTTATTTAAAGCCAGAACATATTTTTGCAATTATAAGAGATTTTGGAGATAATAAATATTTATTTAGGCATCTCCTACTAATTTACTCTTAGCTGCGTGTGAAAGAAGAGCATTTCTAAGATTCGCAAGGATATTTTTGCGTAAGTAAACATAACGCATACAGTTGGAATTGGAAAATGGCTTTCAGATTTCCAACAGCTAGCCGTTACACATTACATCACTCGTACAAGATTAGGGCACTTGGAATTCTCACGTCGCCACCCATTTAGGTACTGACCAGGTTTCGGAGATAATAGATTGAAGTTTTTCTAATTTAAAAATAACGATTTAGGGGTAGCATAAAGCTTTCATGAAGGCTCAATAAAGATAATTGGCCTGGTAAGAAAGAGGACAATTCATCAGCGGGTATTTGGAAACAAAAACATAATACTTTTGACCCCTCTATGAATGTAATGTTTACCTCATTGCATTCTCTCTTTCACACTTATGCTCAAATCAAGGGAGTGAAAGTATATGATAGAACAGACAAAGAAGTATTTGTTTTTTTACGACTTATCAACCCGTTGTGGCTTATTTAAAGATTTATGATACATCTAGTTTGTCCTTATTGATTTATTGAAAATATTTATGGAAGAATGTCCCCAAATTCATAATTTCCCAATCCGTAACCCGTCTCATATTTATTTGAAGATGACGAACGAATAGAAGAGACCTTCAAAAACTGTTTTTGAGAGGAATTTCAGTATAGCACAGGTGAGACTATATTTAGAATGTAAAATCCAATTACTTACCTGTAATCAGTCGACTCCATTACATTCACTTACAAGCTAATAACCTTGGGAAACCTTCTTCTTCTAAATAAATATTGGGGTAAATAGTATGGCAGACTGAGTTCTATAGCCTTGGATGGCAAATGGTTTAGGAGAAGGACAATTCTGAATTCAAAACAGGCGGAAAGTCAAAAACTATGGATGGTCCTGCACGAAACCTTCACCACTATAATCAAATCTCATGTGCTATACATGCGGGTTGGGGACCGCTTGTGAATTCCAAATTCCCATGAAACTCAAATATTGGAGCCGGCTCAACCTATCTCGGGTGAATGCCGTTACAAGAACAAGAGAGAAGAGAAGATGCGGAAAGTCGTTTGGGGATCTTGTGGTACGAATTAAACCAAGCTTCTTTATTCGGCTCTTCAAATTGCGTGGTTGGTTCTGCACAAAGCATTCACCACTATAATCAAATTATATGTGGTGGTGTTTATCTGTCGAGGAATCTGAATGAAATAATAATAAAAACAAAGGAATATTAATATACATCCCACTGTCAAAGTAACATTAGTAATATTATTTCCGATAACACAGACAGGACTTTTGAGGGTTTTAGGTTAAGTTTTCTTGAATATTCTTGGGCTTTCTTAAGTAAATGGTATTTCATAAATATATGTATATTCTGTCCTTTATATTTTTTTATTTCTTTTTTTAAATAATTTTAGTTTAAATTAATGCTTATATGGCAAAAAAAAAATATTTTTTTTATGTATCTTCACTTAGGAAAACTAAGAGTGATCAACCCAAAAGAGCCTAAAGGTGGAACAAGCGGATGACAATTAAAACGGATCTCAAAGGTTGAACCAGTGAATAAAGAGGGATACGCTTGAGATACATGCTACAGAAGGCGCCAATCGAAAGTATATCTGATGGTAGGGAATATAGTTTCCACCGCCATCATCATAAAGCAAAGAAGAAATTTAATTCTTGAATACGAGATAAGAATTTATTTTCTAAAAAATAAGCATGTAATTACTTCCCAACCCAACGATGAAATTAAAATGGAACATCCTAGCACACACACTCTTGCGTGTGTCTGATCATATATATATATATATATATATATATATATATATATATATATATATATATATATATATATATATATATATATATATATATATATGAGTATGTATGTAGGCATTGGCATATATAAACAAAGGTATACAAATCAATGCTGTTGACCGAGTGCTTAGAACTTTAGAACCAATCCCTTGTAAGTGAAATTGGGTTGCCGGAACTCTCAATGGTTCTGCTATAATGAAGTCTCAGTCCATCGTGACCGAGTGCTTAAGCCTACTGATGTTGTTCAACCTGTTGATAATGACAGATAATTGGCTGTCTCTTAGAAACCACAAATAAGAACAGCTCAGCATACCTGTAGTATAAATCACAGCCTAGCTGTGTGGAACTGGAACAAACACAAATCTGCCTGAGCAGGTATATTCAAAAGCAATTCGATATCCATCGGCTGTTCTTGAAAAAATGAGAGTAATCGTATAAATATATACATCAAACCGCAATCGACTGAAGTTTTAAAAGATACAGACAAATTAGAAAAAAAAATATTTTTCGGCATAAGCTCTTGTTAATGTACTTAATTCAGCTGGAAATTTCCATCACATCGATAGGAAATTGTATAATAGAAACTTTCGTAATATAATATTTATAATAAAAAAGACATTGTGTTAAAAATAAACGTGTTAGAATAATGTGTATTCAGACCGATCCACGCTAATTTTCACAACATATTATTACTCTTTCATTTTTATAGAAAGCGAATTGTCTTCTAAACGAAATATACCAGTATTTTATTTTGTATGAAACATTATACACTTAAAATGAATATATTATATATTATTTATTATCAAACTAAAAAACATAAATTAAATTCTCTAATACAAAGTATGAATATGTGACACTTCAAAAATAGGTACTCTTCTCATAAAAAAATGTATATTTCCTTGCTAAATTTACACCTTTAAGTGCCGATTCTAGGTGCATCATTAGTGTTTTTGAACCCATGTCACTAGAAGTTTCGGGTCTAAATAAACAACAGACTTCTTCGATAGGCGACCCGACCGAATATGATCAGTATTCGGCCCGCACCTAGAGTAAATTTACTACTAGCTTTAGGACGTGCTTTATATAAATTCCCCCAGGAAACAGCAACTAGTCAAGTCTACACTTAGGCTCTTTGATGTTATAAATCGGGTATGCTTTGTTGTACTGATTTTTCCAAGTGTAGCTTAGATGGGGTACAAAGCCGAAAGTAGAAGGTACCCAGTGAGAATCGAACTCAGGCGTAATTATTCTAGCGAGAAAAGTTTTCTAACCATTACACCGCCTTGATGCACCCAAGCCAATGAATATATATATATATATATATACATTAATAAAATAAAAATCAAAGTTATTATATTGCCTCATCTTACGACTTTCTCTTCCTTCCCTTTTTAATTCTTTATTATTTCTTATTTGTTCGATCTTCTTTTCTTTTTTATAACTTTCCTTTTTATTCTTAACTACACTTAAATAACGTTTAAATTAGAGTGTTTAAAATGACTTATTCGAACTATTTACAAAAAAAAAAAAATCTTAAAATACGGTATGAATAATTTGGGATACTGATTGATAATCTATAACTAAATAAAATTGATATTTATCTTTGTGGAGATTTCAGTTAAAGATATGGTTTTTAGTGTTTAAACGTTTATTTAAAATGGCTTACGTTTATTTAAAATTGCTTACTCACCTGAATTTAATGCAAAGTTACAGAAATAGAACAACGACGATCACAGTTAGTGGGGTTATGCTAAGCAATATGCTAATGCAAAATCTGTGCATAATTTGAAGTTTGAAAAAATAAAAATCTACATCAACCATTAAGCTAAGCGCATGAGCATATCAGTTAATTGTTGGATTAAGACCACAAAATGGCCTGATGAAGCAGTTCATGAACAAAAATAAAAATGTGTATTGCGAATGTTTCGATTGTAAAACACAAATGGCCACTGAAAAAGATAAGTTATTCGATTCATTTTTTCACAAGAAAAGAAAGATATAATTACAAAGTTTGGAACAGCATTTTATGATCAGATGAATTAAAAATCAACCCATCTGATTCCCCCGGTATCTAATAAATATGGCGGTGTTACAGTGTGGTGTACAAAGAAAATTGTTTGGTTTCAATATTTATAGGCATACGAAAATATCGTACTTTCGTCTGATCACTAACGCTAAGCAAAGTCGATATTGTTGAGAAACCTTGATATTGTAACCGCTTGTGAATTACCGGGATTGTAAGTTTCGTTGAGAGCGTCGTGCCGTGGATAACTGATCGCAATTGGAAATCTGTGAGCTGAGGTTCAATTCCAGTTGTGTTCAGCATGTTCACTTACGGGCAAGTAACCTAGCTAAAGGTATAAATCCATGTCTATTACTCCCAGCTATGGGTTAATTAGTACAAATTTTATCATTCAATCATTATTGTCTCCCAAAATTCATAAAGTATAAAGTATCTCTGGTCTTAAATATCCCGCAAAAGATTGATAAGCCGTAAAAAAATCAATAAATAAAAATTCAACACGTCAGCTGGAGTTGTATGAGGTCTCATATAATTGGTGAGCTACATTTTAATGACGGAATCATGAATAGTGAAGATTATTTTAAATTACTGAACAGGACACATGCCTAATCAAGTGACCAAGAAGAAGAGCCACGGGTTAGCTTGAAAATGATTCAAAATATTCCGACAAGAAACAATACTTTATTTTCTGAACATGCGAAGAATGAAATGCCCTATTGACCTCGAAAATCACCAGATTAAAGTCTAAATGGAGACATGTCATAACGGTGAGCATACACGTTAGAATGAAAAGAATACATTATATCAGATCGGGAATAAATTCCACTGCATACGTGTGCAGATATAGTGAGTAATACGATCAGTATTAAAAGAGAATAATAAAGGCGGGCACACGAAATATTGATTCAAATAATATGTTTGGGAAGGCTTTCTTTGGACAGCTATATATTTATCATATCTTTTGGTTATGAATTTTAGAACTGCAGTGTTTGATAATAAATAATACCTAATAACTTTGCGTTGATCCTATAATAATTCAATGAAAATAATAATAGCCATCTGTATTTGGTTTTGAAAAATATAGAATGTTATTAAAATGGTAAGAGTGAATTTAATAATAATAATAATAATAATAATAATAATAACAACACTGACAGAACAATAAAAGCCAACCGCCCAGATATTGTTATCAAAGACCACAAACAAAAAAAGTGCCTCCTTATTGATATTGCAGATTGCAATGTATCTTTGAAGATATTAAAACAGCTGTCAAAATACAAGGACCTAGAAATAGAAATCTCAAAAATGTGGCACATGGCAACATCAAGAACCCCTGTTGTAGTTGGAGCCCTAGGATTGGTTGGAAAAGATTCCAGTAGACTAATCGAAGGGATTCCTCAATGTCCATGCATCAAAGAGATACAAAAAATGTTCTCACAAGTACAGCTCACAGTTTACGAAGGGCTTTATCTATCTATCTATATATATATATATATATATATATATATATATTTGTCAGTGGAAAGAGTCATGATGCCATTTCTGACCTGAGGTCTCAGAGCGGGACCCGGAAGAAATGTGTACACGCCAGAAATCAAAGGAAATAATAATAATAATAATAATAAGCATCACATGAGGACATCAACAACTCACGTTCTCGTTGGAGTTCTCGGATTGATTGGAAAAGATTCTAATAGCCATTGAAGAGATTCCTTGTAGCCCATGCCTTAAAGAAATGCTGGAAAAATTATCAGAATTCTGTAATATAAATAAATATTCTGTAAAGATAAATGGGTGTAGCAATACCTATTATTATTATTATTATTATTGGTTGTTTTCAGATTTTTTAAAATTATATTTTTATTAGTTTTCGAAGGCGTTGGAGACATTTATTGACGTACGTTTTCGAGGGCACGTAGTGGGAGGTTCCGAGCACAAAAAAGGTTAACTGGTCTCCTAATTTTTCTTTTTATTGCGTCTAATTAAGATTTCTGCTCATTTTGTATGTGGTATTTATATTGACGGTGAGAACAAGTCGTAGAATTATCTTCATTTTCATAAACATAAATTTTTTTCAAATGTATTCTAGATTTTCCACATTAATGCAAATGGTTCTAATGCCTTCACCCATGGATATATATTGTTCTTAATTTTCTGACTTGTTCGATAATTTAAAATTGGCAGCTGATCTAAAAAAAAAAAAAGAAGTGAGCAATGATCTTTTGTTAACTGGGGCAAGAAATGGCTTGTTAATATTAACGCAACCAACAGGAAATATTCTTTTCGAATCGTCTTAGAAAAACATTTTTCCTTCCATCGGCATGGCTGACTCTGACCGCCAGTGGAGTGATCCATTGTGTCTTCTCGGGTTAACATTTTCTGCTGACATGAAGTGGAAAGATTATATTCAATCAATTACTAGATGATAATCTAGAAAGAATGTTTCACTGTGGCGTGTCGTGAAATTTTCCTTACGCGATCATTCGTTCCTACAACGAATATTGCTATTAAATATGGCCTATTGTTTCTGCTGTGTATGTAGTGATTCTTGATAAAATCCAAATAAAAATCATTAATATTTTCACTCCTACCCTGTGTGACGGTTACACACCTGGCCCAGTGTCGGATCCTTTGGTTACGGCGCCAACGGTGACGTCGCTCCTCCTGGTCGTTCCTCCTGGGTCCAAGCGTGCCGCTCCAACCCTTTGGTCAGATGATCACCAGCCTCGCCTTTCCCGACTCGCTTCCAATACCTGGTCACTAAAGCAACTATACCGATCTCCGGTCTGTCTACCCACGCTGTGTTTAGATCTTAGACAGACGGGATCAGCAGGGATCGGGGCCGATACAAGTTGAGTCCGACGGGGGTGGCAAAACACAAATAAAATAAAAACTCACGACACCAAACAAAATTGCCGATAAAAAAGGGTAACAACCTTTTATATCTTAAAGTCCGTTACATAAAAACAAAATTGTTCTCAATTCCCGACCCGTTCTGTGAACTATGGCACCAAGCTTCTATCACAAAAATAGCAAAAAAAAAATGTCGAACTACCTACTTTCTAGAATCATGTATGTATGTCGGAGTGTGGTTCAGTTCGACACTGGGGCTAATTTCTATCGATCATTCGCAGTTGATTCTTCTCTCCGACTTGAGTTGTATTTCTTCTTCTTCTTCTGTTTAGACTGGTAGATTTCTTGTTTCAACCCAGTGGAAGATTTCTTGCTTCGATTCAGTGGAAGATTTCTTGCTTCGATTCAGTGGAAGATTTCTTGCTTCAATTCGGTGGAAGATTTCTTGTCTTCAACTTGGGCTGGAAGGATTTCTTGTTTCGAGGATTCTTCTGTCGTCCGAGGGTGAACTGCAACTCACGCCCAACCTAACTCCAACTTCAACTCAACTTCAGCTCCAACTTCAGCTCCAACTTCAGCTCCAACTCTTCTCAGGTTTTCAGGCAATCTTCTTCTTCATCTACTTGGGCTGGAAGTTCTTCTGTCTTCGACTTGGGCTGGAAGTCCTTCTGTCTGAGGGTTCTTTTGCCCGCAAAGGGGGCGAGTGAATCGGGTCTTATGTCCGCGTTCAGGATCTTCCCCTGCCCGCGGTCCTGCTGCAACTCAGCCCAACTCCGGCTGCATCTCCAACTCAAACTTCTTCTCTTCGGCTTCTGAATTATTGTTCACTCATCTCCGCTGTCAGTGCGCGACTGCAACTTCTCCACTTAGGCCAAACGGACCGGCCTTTTTGCCCGCAAGGGGGAATGAGCCAGGCCCGCAGCCCGCGCTCAAACTCCTTCTTCATCCGAGGCGCAGCTCCAACTGATTTCTGCCGACTGGGGTCCTGCTTATATTGACGCCGCAACAATCCGGGGTGGGTCGGTCGGCGTCAGGGGTTTCTCGATAATTTCAAAAGTCGTATTAATTTTGACTTTCCATTATCGTTATTGTTTTCACCCTACTTTCTCACAGTGCTCTTGGGGGCGGCGCATATCTATTTCTCTTAGTCTCTCTCATGTCAGGTGATCGCTCAACCAATCGTTCCCGATCGAACCTCTCTTTCTCTTCTTTCCGCAGCCCACGTGACCGCCTCGTCCAACAGTTATTGATCGAGGTTTTCTTTCCTTCTTCTTCCGCGGTCACGTGATTGTATTCGACCAATTGTTATTGACCGAACACCTCTCCCCCCTTGCCGGCGGGCGTGGCCACATCGTGCTGGTCCCCAAAAAACAAAATCCGATTTCGCACCTTTTTGCACGTACGCAAAATGACAATCCTTAGCTTTCTTTCACCTGGACTTTGTCAAACAGCCCGCTTCTAATTAGTCTTGACTTTTAGAAAAGGTTCTTTTCCGCCTTCTTGGCGCCCTCTGTGGTCCAAAAAACAATTGCTCTTCTTTTTACTTCTTTGTTTTACCTGATAGTCGAAAATCTTAATTATCTAGGTCGAAATATCTCTACTTTCTTAACGTGGGTGTCCAATTCTTAACAGGTCAATTCCGTATATCGTTTTCACCAGTCACTTCCCCAACCCAAAGACACTTTCTCTCAGATCCAAAATTTCGTTTCTATTGTTCAAAAAAAAAAAATAAAATTTCTCTTCACTCCAAATTGATAAGGGGTTTTTCCATGCAAAAGTCGGTCAGAGGCCTCTGACCGACATCTGGTCGATATCATGTCTTTTTTCTTTTCTTTCTCTTTTATTATTTCCAATTCTATTCTTCCCTTTGTTTTAAAAAAAATAAAGTCGACCACACGCAGACCTATCTCTACCATCAACTGGGTCATGCGTCATACATTTCTTTCTTTCTTTTTCTTCCCTTCCTTCCTTTTCCTTTTCTTTCCTTCTTCTTTTTCCTTAGGATCGTCTAGTACATTCTTAGTGAATTATTTTCAACCCAGTTATTTTCCGTTTTAAAGAAAAAAAAAATTAACAACCTGTTTAATAAACTGAATAAGAAAAATTAACTCATATTTCTATGAATATTTCCAATAAATGCAAGGTGCCATAATCCTCCCTAACCGATTTGTCATTTACCCGTAAATGACACCTAAAACCCAATTACATCATTTAACATGCACCATGCATTCGTCTCATGCAATTCTATTCTACTTTCTAACATGCAAGGGTAATGTTCTTTCCATTTTCTTTTGTTCTACATGCAATGAAATGTTCTTTTCATTTTCTTTTTTGTTCTACATGCAATGAAATGTTCTTTTCATTTTCTTTCTGTTCTACATGCAATGAAATGTTCTTTTCATTTTCTTTTTTGTTCTACATGCAATGTAATGTTCTTTTCATTTTCTTTTGTTCTACATGCAATGAAATGTTCTTTTCATTTTCTTTTTGTTCTACATGCAATGAAATGTTCTTTTCGTTTTTCTTTTGATCTACATGCAATGAAATGTTCTTTTCATTTTCTTTTTGTTCTACATGCAATGAAATGTGTGCGTGTGTCTGTAGGTGCAGATGTGTTCTTTAGGGTTTGTTCTTCTTGGTCAATGTTTTCCTCTCTGCTGTGGGAGGTTTTTCCGCCGCACGTGGTGGTCTCACGCCAGCCTCCTCCATTGGTCTTCCAGCAATTTCTTCGCCAGTTCTGTCTGAGTGAGGAACACCGCTCAGCATCTCCCCTCGAGTTGTTGCATGCTCACCAGACTGTCGTTCGCTAATCTTCTCTCTACTTTAATCTTCCATATTATTACACCCCGATGGCTATAACTAGGAATGTACCCATTACTATTGACCAATTTATCGCGATCTGCTCATCGTCTTCCCCAAGCTACACCTTCGTCTCCCCCAGCGCACTTAACTTATCTCTTAAGTGATCCATATCGATCTTTTCTATGGGCTTCATTAAAATTGGCATCTTATTTAATGTGACATTAGAGAATCTCTTTACTATCGGCTCCCATAATTCTGTACAATTGACTAAGCCTCTACCAATCATCTCTATGAGTGAATCTTTTCTTCATACCTTTCTTCCATCTGGTAATGGGGGGCAGGGGATGGACACCCCAACCGCCGAACATCCATGGGTAGCGACACAGGGATAACGGTGGCCTTATTCTTAATGTCCTTGTGGACTCTCCCCCACATACCCTAGACAGGCTGATATGTTTCTGTGTGGCTACTGCCCACACCCCGTCTGAAACACTGATAGCTTGTGGCAATACCGAGGTTGTTAATACCTCTACTTGGCAGATTGCTTTGATTCCTTCTCCCCTCCCTTCAAACAATTCTAGTATGCACAGTTTGCGGTTACCAGTTTATAGATAGGGCTCAACGAGGTACAGGTCCCCAGGGTATCATCTCTACATCTTCTAGCTTCTTCAGCTGATAGCAACATGAATTTCGTTCTCCCTGAATTTAATGCTATGTAGTCTGCTTCCACCTTGTACCTAGCTATCATTCCTGAAAGGTAACAAATTCTCTTTGTTATTCTTCACAACCACTTGTCTCGCTCGACTCATCACTCAATCATTTCATAACTTTTTTTTCTTAGTTCGCTCTTCCTCCTCTAACTAACCCCTAGCAGACAGAATGGTCTGGTCAGGTGTGTGGCGCCCAAAAAGGTCGTACTTCATGACACCACTGGTGATCAATCAACAATGCCAATGATCTTCTTCTGTCCCTTGTGAGGTGCAGCCCGCGACTCCATTCCCTCCACTCATCTACCATAGTCAATAATAGGATTTTGGATGAGCCAGTGTCGTTATCTGTCGACACTAAATGCTTCTATTCTGCACAGCCCTTTTGTTCTACTGAGATTTGGGGTTCTTCTCCTCCCCTGATCTCATCTTCTGAGGTGATTCCTGTTCAACCTCTAACCTTCTTTCTGTGTTTAATTCTCGTCCAGGAGGTTCCTTGTCCTCTTCTTCATCCCTTGATTCTTCTTCCTGTTTAGAGTCTTCGCCCTGAATGTCTTCGATACCTCTCGACTCTATGTGTAAACTTCTCCTGTTCTTTATCCTTTCCCTAAGCTGGGAAGAAATTTCGATCCTCCTCTTCCCTCCTTAGTCCTTCGTCCTGTTCAGGGTGTCTCTTTTTTAGAGCCTTCGACTGCCTGATTGGACCTCTTCGTCTTTTTTTCCCTTTCCTTCGGACATGGGGTGTGATGGCGATCTCACGGGGTCTTCTCTGCACTGATTCAGTCGACGACTGAACATCGCTAATCCCGCTGAGGGTTCCAACTCTGTCACTCGGACTGCTTCGTTTATCTGGCCACGTCGGCCTATCTCCTCATCTTCCTCGGAGTCTTCTTCCGTTTCCATTTCTTCCGGTTCAACCAGAGTTACCTTCCTTTTCCTTGTCTTCTTAGGCCCCGGCTCGCTCATTTCCAGGTTAGCTATTTCAGCCTTCTTCAGATCATTGGCAAACCCTCCTCGCTCGTCCTGCCACTTGATCCCATATTACATACGATACTGGGCCCGTCTGCTCTGCTATCCGGTAGTACGGCTCCCATCTCTGGTCCAGCTTTCCTTCTCTCTGGTGGATTTTATAGTAGACAGGGTCTCCAACCTTCAATTCTACCACCTTTCTTTCAGCATTCACCCTCTCATTTCTTTTCTTCTGGGCCCTCTTTTATTCTTCTTCTGGCCTGTACGAATATCTTATGTTGCTGTTCCAGCAATAGTTGATGATGATCTTCTCCCATACCTTCTTCGGGGCTTCAGTAGGTTATCTACAGGCAGGACCACGTCTCTGCCAAACAACAAAAATAAGGAGAAAAATCTGGAGGTTTCGTTTATCGTAAACCTCACGGCCGCCAGAGCCTGCGTCAAATACAAGTCCCAATTTCAATGTTTTCTCTGACCAACTTTATCTCCCAAGGTTCTATGAAACCTTTCCACTTTAGCATTTCCCTGGGGTGATATGGGGATGTTTTTTATGTGCTCTACATTCAAACCTGTCAAAACTTCTCTCAATGCTGTTCACATTCTCCGTGCCATTATCTGTTACCAACTGCACAGGGCACCATACCTAGGAAGATTTCGCTTATTATCAACCCGGCCACAGTTCTGGCCTTCTTGTCTAGTACTGCAAATGCTTCAGGCCAATTTGTTGTGTGTCGACAAAACTCACTATATAGTTGTTTCCTTGTGCAGTTTCCCCATATGGTCCTGATACGTCCATACTCACTTTCTCGAAGGGGAAGTTGGGTACGTCTGTTTCCTCCAAGGGGTGCCATTTCCTGCCTTCTGCTCTGCGACTGGCACACTACACAACTTCGAACATAGTTAGTGACTTCTCCGTACAGTTTGGGCCAATAGTACTTTCTTCCTATGAGATCACATGTCCTATCAATTTCATGACCCTAACCTTTCGTGGCACTGTTCCAATATCTCTGGTCTTAAACTTTTGGGCACATACAACTTGGGTTTGACTTCTTCATCCCTTCCTGAGAGATAATACAGCCTTTCCTCTAATGGCATACTTGGTGGTCTCTCTGCCTTTACCTTCTCTCTCAGAGCAGCTATTTCACTGTCTGCTTGCTCCTTTTCAATTCCTTCTTTTGCTCTACTAGCTTCCTTCGTTCCTCCTCGAATCTCACCCGATTCAGAGTTCGTAGGGGAAGTGCTCTTCCCATCTCCTCCCCTCTCCTAATTTATGGTCTTTTGGGCCTGGTTCACCATCATTATGGGCACCAACTCGGCTGCCTCCACTACCGTTTCATAGGGTTACCTCGTTATCTTCTAGGCCCTTTTCTTCTACAGGGACCAACTGCAGAGGTCCTCTCCGTACCTTTTTTCTGACATTAGCCTGTTTTTCCCGACACTGCGGTCCTAGGAGGTAACTTTACATCTTCCTCCACCACTATGGTTATCTCTTCCTCTGGTGGGCATCCCAATGCCGTTCTCTCGCCGTTCACCACCAACACAGTAGGATTAAACTCAATCTGGGCCCTCTGGCTCCAGGCCAATCTTCTCCCAAGATTGCCTCTGTACATAGGTCAGGGGTTACATAAAAATTTTGGGTGCTTTTCACCCTCCCAATCCTCACCAGGGAGCCTCACCATCCCCCTTATCTCCAGGGGGGCCCCGTCTGTTCCATGTCCTTCTCGTAACCTTCTCTTCCGTTTCACCCCGCCTGTATGTTTCCTCTCATCAATGACACAGATGCTCCTGTGTCCACCAAGGCCCTCATCTCTCTACCACCTATCTCTGCTCTACAGGATAGTTCTCTCTCTCTTGCGTTAGCGAAGAGAACACCTGAACTTTCTTCTTCCTGGGTCCCCTTTGGGTTAACCCAGCCATAGGCGCCGGTAATAATAATTCATCTTCATTTCTTTTTTATGAGGTGGAGTTCTGCGCCCCCCTGCACCTGGGTGGCCCCAGCCGACCTCTCTCGGTCTCTCGTGGCCGTTTCTAAGAATACAGTTTCTTCTCAGGTGTCCTGGCCTCCTGCAAAAGCCAGCACCTTCTTGTCGGACAGCTTGCCGCAAAGTGGCCCATCCGACCACATGTCCAACATCTTGCTCTTTCTCTTTTTAACTGGGTTGGCCTTGTGTCTATCCTCAAAATAACCCGTCCCCATCCAAGCAGTTCGCCCACCCACTGGTCCAAGCCTTTATTTCTCTCCTTTTTAACAGGGCCACCCTCCTCTTAATTCTGGGGTGGCCCGCTGGCTTTCCCTGGTCCGGTCTCTTGGGCTCAGCCTTCCTTATCCCACACCGGTGGGGCACCCTTCTTCAGCCCGCACCACTTGGCCAGGTGTCCTTTCTTACCACACCTGGTGCATCTGTCCTGATTGAAGTCTGGGGGCAATCCCCACTTCGTCGGACATTCCGCCGCCCTGTGGTCCTCGTACCCACAGGTCCAGCAGACCAGCCCATATCGACCCGGCGTGGGCTTATAAAGGCCATGCCTGGTCGACCATGCCCTTCTATTGGGGTCCTCCTCCCATATTTCTGCCCGATCCACCTCTTCCTTAACCCTCTGATTCCATACGGGGTTCTTCCGCCTACCCCCCTTCTTCCAGCCTCCTGACTTGGTATCTGCTTCTTCCCACCTCTTCACTTTATCCCACCCCCTTGGCTCTCCCTGGCCAGCTCTATCGCTGCCGACAGTCTGAGCGGTCCCTCTTTTCAGGACGTCGTGCCGAACACGCTCATCACTCCAGAGCTTCCACATACAGGTCCGCCAGTTGGGCCTGCATGACTGCGTTGTCCCCTGACCACCTCGGGAATGCTAATGACGATAGCCTTCCCACTCAGGCCCCAATTCTCCAGGGGTCTCCTCCCGAAGCTGTGTTAGTTTTAAAAGGGCCCTCATGGCCTCTATGGCCCGTACCCTCGTCGGCGAACTCTTTGGTCAGCAGTTTTTTACTTCTTCCCAGGCCAATCGGGGATGATTTTCCAAGAGTCCCCTTACGAACTCCGACGCTTTTCCTTTGTGGCATCGTATGTCAGGTACAGGGTTTCTTGGTCCGAGCTCGTAGATGGTTCGGCTCTTTTCGAGGATTGTCAGCCAGTTCTGAACTCCTTCCCACTACCATCAAACACTGGGACCCTCGGTCCACCCAACAACCCCCTAAATCTACTGACAACCCCGCCCTACTTCTTCTTCACCCCCACTGCTCTATCCGACTCATAATCTGACATGTCTACAGAGAGCAACAATCGAGGTGAGAAATAAACAAGGTGTCCTACCTTACAGACGATTCTGTTCCTTCTTTTCCTTTGGTCCCAGGTCGTTCTGATTTCTGCTTGAACTTTCAGCAACGGCGGTCGATCGTGGTCTTCTCAGGGTTGAAATCCTCGGTCACCACGGCACCATATGTGACGTGGTTGTCTCAGGGTTGATCCGTTGGTCACGGCACGACTTTTGACGTGGCTGTCTCAGGGTTGATCCGTTGGTCACGGCACCACTTGTGACGTGGCTGTCTCAAATTGATCCGGTCACGGCACCACCTGTGACGGTTACACACCTGGCCCAGTGTCGGATCCTTTGGTTACGGCGCCAACGGTGACGTCGCTCCTCCTGGTCGTTCCTCCTGGGTCCAAGCGTGCCGCTCCAACCCTTTGGTCAGATGATCACCAGCCTCGCCTTTCCCGACTCGCTTCCAATACCTGGTCACTAAAAAGCAACTATACCGATCTCCGGTCTGTCTACCCACGCTGTGTTTAGATCTTAGACAGACGGGATCAGCGGATCTACAAATTGAGTCCGACGGGGGTGGCAAAACACAAATAAAATAAAAACTCACGACACCAAACAAAATTGCCGATAAAAAGGGTAACAACCTTTTATATCTTAAAGTCCGTTACATAAAAACAAAATTGTTCTCAATTCCCGACCCGTTCTGTGAACTATGGCACCAAGCTTCTATCACAAAAATAGCAAAAAAATGTCGAACTACCTACTTTCTAGAATCATGTATGTATGTCGGGTTGGTTCAGTTCGACACTGGGGCTAATTTCTATCGATCATTCGCAGTTGATTCTTCTCTCGACTTGAGTTGTATTTCTTCTTCTTCTTCTGTTTAGACTGGTAGATTTCTTGTTTCAACCCAGTGGAAGATTTCTTGCTTCGATTCAGTGGAAGATTTCTTGCTTCGATTCAGTGGAAGATTTCTTTGCTTCAATTCGGTGGAAGATTTCTTGTCTTCAACTTGGGCTGGAAGGATTTCTTGTTTCGAGGATTCTTCTGTCGTCCGAGGGTGAACTGCAACTCAAACCTAACTCCAACTTCAACTCAACTTCAGCTCCAACTTCAGCTCCAACTTCAGCTCCAACTCTTCTCCTCGGCAATCTTCTTCTTCTTCATCTACTTGGGCTGGAAGTTCTTCTGTCTTCGACTTGGGCTCCTTCTGTCTGAGGGTTCTTTTTGCCCGCAAAGGGGCGAGTGAATCGGGTCTTATGTCCGCGTTCAGGATCTTCCCCTGCCCGCGGTCCTGCTGCAACTCAGCCCAACTCCGGCTGCATTCCAACTCAAACTTCTTCTCTTCGGCTTCTGAATTGTTCACTCATCTCCGCTGTCGGTGCGCGACTGCAACTTCTCCGCCAGGCCAACGGACCGGCCTTTCTTGCCCGCAAAGGGGCGAATGAGCCGGGCCCGCAGCCCCGCTCAAACTCCTTCTTCATCGAGGCGCAGCTCCAACTGATTTCTGCCGACTGGGGTCCTGCTTATATTGACGCCGCAACAAAACCGGGGTGGGTCGGTCGGCGTCAGGGGTTTCTCGATAATTTCAAAAGTCGTAAATTTTGTTTCCATTATCGTTATTGTTTTCACCCCTACTTTCTCAGTGCTCTTGGGGGCGGCGCATATCTATTTCTTTAGTCTCTCTCATGTCAGGTGATCGCTCTCAACCAATCGTTCCCGATCGAACCTCTCTTTCTTTCTTTCCGCAGCCCACGTGACCGCCTCGTCCAACAGTTTTGATCGAGGTTTTTTTCCTTCTTCTTCCGCGGTCACGTGATTGTATTCGACCAATTGTTATTGACCAACACCCCCCCTGCCGGCGGGCGTGGCCACATTTGGTCCCCAAAAAAACAAAATCGATTTCTGCACCTTTTTTCATACGCAAAATGACAATCTTGGCTTTCTTTCACCTGGACTTTGTCAAACAGCCCGCTTCTAATTAGTCTTGACTTTAGAAAGGTTCTTTTCCGCCTTCTTGGCGCCTCTGTGGTCCAAAAGTTTTGTCTTTCTTTTTTACTTTTTGTTTTTACCTGATAGTTCTTAATTATCTAGGTCGAAAATATCTCTACTTTCTTAACGTTGTCCAATTCTTAACAGGTCAATTCCGTATATCGTTTTCACCAGACTTCCCCAACCCAAAGACACTTTCTCTCAGATCACAAATTTCGTTTCTATTGTTCAAAAAAAAATAAAAATTCCTCCAAATTGATAAGGGTTTTTCATGCATGCAAGAGTCGGTCAGAGGCCTTGACCGACATCTGGTCGATATCATGTCTTTTTCCCTTTCTTTCTCTTTTATTATTTCCAATTCTATTCTTCCCTTTGTTTTAAAAAAAAATAAAGTCGACCACACGCAGACCTATCTCTACCATCAACTGGGTCATGCGTCATACATTTCTCTTTCTTTCTTTTTCTTCCCTTCCTTCCTTTTTCCTTTTCTTTCCTTCTTCTTTCCTTAGGATCGTCTAGTACATTCTTAGTGAATTATTTTCAACCCAGTTATTTTCCGTTTTAAAGAAAAAAAAATTAACAACCTGTTTAATAAACTGAATAAGAAAAAATTAACTCATATTTCTATGAATATTTCCAATAAATGCAAGGTGCCATACCTGACATCACAGCTTTAGTCACTTTCCAACCGTCATAACGTAGCATCTCTGCGTTTATTCTATAAACATTTTCATGATAATATTTCTCTATTGTACATCGGCTTTACGAATTTAAATACAGTATAAGATTAGCAGCTAGTTCTCACCACCTTAGTTTTGACATTGCTTAATGTAAACCTTAAATTCTATGCTAACTGTTTCTTCTCTCGTCCTTGTAGAATTCTCTTCCGCCTCCATGGTTTCACGTCAATTTTAATCTTTCTAAATTAAAATGAAATTCCAATTTTTCCTTATGTCTTAACTCATATTCTTTTATTTTTCTTCTTTTCTTAACAATGTTTCGTTTTCTCATATCCTTCGCAGTCAGTTACCCCTTGCGTCTTAGTGGCTTTATTGCCTTTAAGGGGTGAAATAATTTAAAATCTAAAACATGCTGCCGTCTCTGACGAGTGATTACTCCTCGGCAAAAACTGGCCCATGCTTGTTATATCAACAATGACAAGGTTTGCTTTTCTTTTGTTAGCTATCCAGAATGTTGCATCGACATATCCAGCTAACTAGATGCTTTGAAATTAGCACAACAATTACATTATCATCTTCCTATTTGTTTTCAAAACTCTTTTTTTTTGCAAGGGCATTCCAACATATTTGGAATGCCCTACTTAGGTGGGTCTGATCGATCGTAAAAGTTTTGGATCGTGTCTATTCTTTCTAAGCAGTATATGAAACAGCCACCGATTTTGAGTCCAAAACGATTAAGCCAATTGTAAATTATCTGCCAACTTGCTCGTAATGTCTGGTAACTGTCAGACATGTTTGGAACTGTTTTTTTTTAATTTTTTTCAGCTTCACGGTGATGTACTGGTGGACATTACAATCAATATCGCATGGAGAATGGGAAAAGGCTGCCCATTCTGTATCTCCATCATCTAACATCTGTAAGATTCATAGGCGATATCTATATATTTATTTCCCGTCTGAATGTGGGTGGTCACTAAGTGGCGGTGTTGTACACCGCGATTACGACGTTATATCTAGACTACTAAAAGAGACGAAGGGCCTTCTGTTGATGGAGGACGTGCACAGAGCCCTAAGATATATTGCTGTTCGCAAAGGTCAATACGACTATTTGTGATTTTCATACTATGACCTTACCTTAGACGTCGTCCCACTTCTGTTACGCCAAATATAAAGAAAGCATACAACTACAACATTTTCGCATTGCACAGACACATGTAAGTACACAATGATCTGTCCATTCAGGAAAATCACTGAGCAAAGAAAGAACCACATTGATTGTAAATGTGTGCTTGTGTGTCTGGGTAAATTTAAGCAACAAATGTTCATTAAGGTAAATGTTATTAATGACGACAAACATTTTATGTCTATTAATTTTATTCATTGAATTTTTTTCCAAATTACGAATAATACTTCTCAGTTAATAAGAAAATTCCTTCAGACATTGTCCGAAGTTTATTTTCGATAAAAATGTGATCAATCTTTCGACATTCATAAGTCATCATCAGGGTAGGTAGACAGAGGATGAGTTTCGTAAAATTGGTTAGTGTAGTGTGGCGGCAAAGAGTGTTGTGATGTTGGGGAGGGTAAAGTGTGTGTGTTTGTTTTATTTTATCGTTTTATATGCATTTGAGGATGTGCGTTCTTAAATGCGCAATTTTGAAAATTATGTCAATAAATTTAATCAACAAAACACGACCGTTGCCTTCAATATGTTCATTTGTATGTAAGTATCTCTCAATCTCTCTCTCTTTCACTGTCCGTCTGTCTGTCTGTCTGTCTGTCTGTCTCTCTCTCTCTCTCTCTCTCTATATATATATATATATATATATATATATATATATATATATTGCAATGAATAAACTTTAGTCTAAATTACGCAAAATGTATATCTAATTTTAACAGATACATTTATCAAAATGAGGCAAATATATTTTGAAATACTAATGAGTAAATTTATTCAATAAAATCGCCATTGACTTCGATGACGGCCTTCAGACAATATCAGAATCACCTGCACCCTTTCTGGACGGTCTCTGTCTCTATGTTGCTTACAAGGAGTTTTGATGGTATCTCGTTCGACTGTGCCCTACACATAATAATCAAAGGGTTGCTGTCTGAGGAGTTAGGAGGGCAGATATAATGGGTAATGTGGCCAGAGAAATTGTGTGACAGCCTTTTATCAGTATTTTATTTTTTCTCTTTGGACAATTCCAGACTTATCTATCGTTTGCATTTTTAGTATGTATAAACATATCCTCTTTTACTTCTATTCTTTGTAAATCTTTTGTTGCGTTAAAATCCTAGCATTTTTTTCGGCTTGACGAGACATGAGTTTTCAGTTGGCTCAGACCTGCGATGTTTATTTTTGTAAAAGAATTGTTCTTTTTGCTGTATTCTGCGTTTTTACACTAGTTTGCGAATTTTTTTATATATATTTTCTATAAGCCAAGTTTTTTTTTTAGTTTAATTCTTCTTTTGTATTGGATTATTATTTAATCATTATTTCATTTTTCGGACATTTTGTTTGCTTTTCTTTCATAAGCAGATCATTATTTTTTTTAAATTTTGCTGTTTTATTTTGGGTTTTCATTATTTTTTTTTCTTACGTTGTTTATTGGAATTGTTTATTTAGTTTCTTTCGCGTATGTCATTGTTTTGTGAAATCTATTTTATCAGTGTGACTCCCGGCCAAAATCACTGAGTTTGGACACATTTCACGTGTTACCAAACTTGACACTTCTTCATTTCGATTGTTTAAATCGTGATATATTTAACGTTTTCGGTCGTAAAAAAGTATTGTTAAAAATTAAGCACCCGCTGAAAAATTTAGACATGTGATATCAGAAGATTTCGTATAAAAATGAATGTCCCCCTGTTCAATTTGTTAATATTCTAAAAATAAATCATCTGAAAACTAATGAGTAATCCTTGGGATGATTTATGAAAAAAAGTTCAAGTTATTTACACCGGTATGATTTGCCTAATTGTTTAAATGCCTAAAAATCTCTTGCTCATGACAAAACCATTTACTTTAGGATTGAATGGCATTATTCTTTCTTTCTATGGAAGATTCGAAGCATTTAATACAAGATAAAGTAATTATGCTATCGACGAATTCACACCCATCGATGAATTTTCTAGCCATTCTTCTTCCATTGCTATGAGTGATGCCTTTCTTATCATGCAAATTGTGGCTCATCTAAATTTCATAATGAAACACTAATGCTTCCTTCTTCTTAGGGTTTTATCATAAGAATTAGATTTTGGTATGAAAATTATGATCATTTTAAAATACTGTAATTCCACCTGTATGATACGCATTTTTTCTAAAAAATAATGTGCATCAATCCGTAAAAAAAAAAATGCCTTTTCCTAGGTCGATTTCAGTTGCGAAATAACTACTCACAACAAATATATAACAATTTGACACAAAGATTCGGCGATTGCGACCCCATAAGAATGTCAAACAGAATGTCTTGAGGACACATGGCACAGTGGATAAAAGCGTTGGTTAAATCCAGTGACAGAACTCAAAGAGTGTGAGTTCAATACCCGGTCAAGGCAGTGGAGAACATTTAGAGGGAAATTAACAGGAGATAACTGACATCTATTAAACATGGCACATGGAACAATGAGCGAAAAAAAGGGTTAAGTTCGACATTCCAACCACCTGAAGAAGGCTAGACCGTACAACGGCCGAAACGTTGTAATCAATGTGGCGACATAGATGAGGACAATAGTCCGTATAATATATATATATATGTGTGTATTAATTTTGAATTCTTTATCTCCCTCCCTCCCTCCTCTCTCTCTCTCTATATATATATATATATATATATATATATATATATATAGAGAGAGAGAAATTCAAAAATAATATATAGAGATAGAGTGAGAGAAATTCAAAAGTAATAAATACACACACACATATATATGTGTGTGTGTCTGCATGTATGTATTACTTTTGAATTTCTCTCTCTCTCTCTCTCTCTCTCTATATATATATATATATATATATATATATATATATATATATATATATATATCTGAATTGTAATTCTACGCAAACATCAAAGAATAACACTTAGAAAAAACAAATCATGTTTCTGATATAGTCATCGGCTGGTATCTGGTTTTATTACTAAGTTTATTTATTTTCCTTTATGTATGTCAATGATACCAGTTTAAAACTATTTTTCGAAGTGAAATACCAAGAGTAGACGGATATATTTCATCTTTAATGTTTCCAATAGAAAAAAAGTAACACACATATTATAATCAAAAGAACAGGTTTATCGAAAATGAATATTATAAAATGCATATCAAGAAACAAATATATGGATTTTCAAAAATAGTATACTCTTGTAAGGAAACAATTTGAATTTCATACGAGTTTCAATAAACGAAAAATATATGAAGCAAAATAAATATAAAAATATCGTGCATGCTCATCAATTTTTAAAACAAAAACCATATTTATTTGAATTCAGTATTTCAAAAATTCGTTGTTGGAATTAACACTGTATTGGTTAATCATGCTATGATAAATTGGCCACATACTTGCTTACACTGGACAAGGAATAACTTTCATACATTATATTGAAATATATTGCCATAAGTTTCTGAGTTCATGCCTTATTGACATATACATTATGTTGATGAGAGGATTCCCGTTGAGATATCTGTATGTTTGTTACTCGTGTTATTATTTTCCATTCCAGCTGGCGATAAAATCAGGAGATCGATGACGAGTAAAATAGAGATTTTCAAATACCGATTTTAAAGCGAGTCAACTGGAAATAAGCAGATTGTTGCAATGTATATTCTCTTGAATTGCAAAGAAAACTTAAGCTAAATATCTATAAATGCACTTGTGTTTGTCATTGCAAAAATCCCAAATGAAACAGTTATGAGTAAATTAAAGATACTGACACGGTTTTAAATTTTGTGATTGATTGAATTCGATTGTTTTATTATCATTGCTTTAGAATATCTCCAAAGTCAAGCAAGACAATGTTCACATGCGTTTCAAAAGAAATGACTGCACATCAATAAAAACGAATTATCCACATCGCAGAGTTGTTTTTAGTATGGAACCTTATCAAAAATATTTCAACAGTATTGATAACTTTATTAATATAATGAACGCGATGTGACATTTCCTGTGCTCGACAAGAGTTAATTTTCGAAACAACGAAAATCGCACGTCGCATTATAAATGCGAACTCTAGGAAAAATAAAGGTCAATATATATTTTGAAAATTTGAAAAACAATTGTTTTCAGAATTTTTATTTGGTTCTATAAGAATAAACAATTTTAAGTTTAATAAATATTTGTTCTTTTATCTAAGTCAATCACTAATTTTAAAAAAATATGAACTGTTCATTCTATACAAGGCCCTAACCCTACATCTCACCGTATTACGTTATTGGGTGATAAGGATAAATATTGGTTAACCCTGCAAGTGAAATGACCAAAAGAGCAGTTATCAGGGAAGAAATCTCTAGGGAGTTTGTTAAAAAAAATAACAGTCATTGTTGATGTCTGAACATTTGTTATAGATACTCAAAAGATTTATATTATTTAGTCGCATTTGAAATTGGACAGTACAATGAAGAACATTTTCACAGCTATTGCGAGGCCAATTTCTGCCATTTCTGATAGCTGTTGGTCAAAGTGTCCAATTAAACGGCAATTAAATCACGTCGTCTTGGTGAGTTATTTAGCATACATACATACATACATATATATATATATATATATATATATATATATATATATATATATTTTTGGCATATACTGGAAGACTGGAGCTACGTCTCGAAGTAACTATTTTTGTTTTCATAAAATCGGGTAAATATACTGTAAATGGCGGAGTACAAGTCAACATGATGTACAACTTAACCTGATGATTTTAGCTCAAAATACTGTGTTAGACGTATACACAGCCTATAGGACCTTGGTACGCTACCAATTGCCCAAAACTTAAGCCTATCGTTAAATGTAGTTAGATTAAATTATAGGATGACCTGAAAATTTATAAAATACAATGTATATGAGTTACCGTAATGTTTTATTTTTTTTAATTGCGTGTTATCATAGATTTTAGATTTTAACCATCAATGCAATATGGTAACATTCAAGTAACCATTAATTAAGGATGTGCCATAACTGCACGTTAATTATGATTCTATGGTATGTGTATATTCAATAAACGGCCATTAGACATCATTAAGCTCCCATTATGCGTCATTAAACTCCCATTATTCGCCATTAAACTGCCATTACTATCGTGAAATTGCGATTATGATACACATAACATAGTTAATTGTCTCAATGGCTACCTGTGTTAAACGAGGTTTCAGTCAGTATTTCTACTTAGATTATCAGCTGCTGGACGCGATGTGTGGTGTAGTATTAATAGAATACTGAATGTGTGTTTGTTTTATTTTATATTAATGTCTGTGTTACAATGACAAATCAGTTCACCAAACACACCTTTTGTAGGATATATTTTTGGTAACCTACTCGAGGTACGATAAACTTTTTACAGTAATTGTTAGGGGTACTGCCTCTGTCGGTTATAAATGTTTGTATTTTATATCCGCCATATAACCCAACCACTAGTTCTGGAAATATATTTTAGACTTGAAAAATCAACTTGCACGCCGCAAATTCCAGGTAAACATGTCATGTCAAATATCATGATCAACAATTCATTGCAAACTTCACCACATTATAAAACTAATTAACACAATATGGTTGTATGATTATATAGACGCTCTCTGTGTTTATGTCTATGAATGACGCAACAAAAGATTTCTATCGGTATTCTGTTAAATTAGTCTTGTGCATTACGAAGCTAAGTGTTAGATATCATTGAAAATAAAGATGAAAGGAAGTGAACATCATGCAGAAAAAATGTTATTAAATATGTCAATTTTAATATATTTTCGTCTGCATCTTTTGTCAAACAATATAGAGAAGCCTGATAAATATTTTATATATTTTGTTTGCTTCCTCTTGCTAATATATCGGTTGTCTCTCGACAAATGCAATATGTTTGATGCGATATACGTTTAAACAGAGTTGAATTCGTCACAATTTGTGGTTTTATTTTCTATAACTATTTTTTTCATTACCATTCTTCAACAAATTACACATTGAAAACGTTTATCTTGCGATTGATGCAAGTCATATGGACGATAAAAAGCGAAAGACTATTTACTTAATATATTCAACCTTTGAAGAGGGAGAATAATTCACACCCTGAATGAGTGATCAAAGAGATATAAAGAAATCAATATGACAAAGATGGGCGTGTAATAAAAAGTGAAAAATACTTCCAGGAAATTCCATAACCGTTGACTATTCGATATTAAATAGGCAAACAAAAAGAAAGCCTCGTTTTAGTATTCGCTATTTGAAAAAAATTCGTATTTGAGTGGGCAAAATATTCTTGCGTAAATTTTAGTTTCTTTTATTCAGTGTAAGTCATGTATTGAAAATATATTGTAAGACGGATTCTTTTCATAGATTCTAGCTTTTATTGGGAAATAATGAGAGAAAATGTGGTAACCAATAAAGAATAATTGTTCAATATGCCAATAGCCTGACACAATTATAAACTAATTTTGATGCTTTCAAAAATAAGTTTAGTTAAAATCACTATAGCATTGCAAAGCGTTAAGTGAAAAAACAATGAAGAAAACTGTGGACTAAATAAAAATATCCCCAGACATTAATTAAAACTGGATACTTCAAATGTTGTAAATTAGGAAGTGGGTTTTATCTTCTGATATAATGGAATATGCATACAACTGTGTTCCCCCTCACTGGAATATGATGGGCTGGTGTCCGTCGTAAATACCGACGGACGTGTAGGAGAGTCAAGAGCCTTAGTCTGAGAGCTAAGTCTATAACGACAGACATTGGACTACGCCATTAATCTACACTTCTTACCTGCGACTACGACGCGTACCAGTCGATTACTGCTACCGTATTCTACTTGGTTCATTAAATAATATAGACAAGTTTTGTCTATTCATTTTAAATTAATTTCTTTCATATCGTCTGCTAAGCTTAAAGAACATTACCATTAAAAGACGAAAGAAAATCACCATATTGATACATGTTTTCATACACGCGTTGTTATTTGCGTTATCATGGGCCGCGGTACGATTTTCGTTACGAGTGGCTCATATGTACGAACTTGTAGTTGCTTGGAAATCTTACATGCAAACAAAACAGGCTATCATTGTTGCTATGTCCGTGTTTTGGTTTAATTTATTGTAACGTACTTGTCATCTCTGATGATGGCTTATGTAAGCCGAAAGGTTAGATAGGGAATAAACGTATCAATATGGTGATTTTCTTTCGTCTTTGAATGATAATGTTATTAAGCTTATCAGACGATATGAAAGGAATTCGACTAAAATAAACAGCCAAACTTGTCTATATTTTATTTAATAAAGCATATATATATATATATATATATATATATATATATATATATATATATATACATATATATATATATATATATATATATATATATATATATATATATATTTTTTAAATGTTATTGTCGGTATTGAGCATTCATTTAAGAATAGTGTTTTCGGTTATACGAATTTTGTCCCATCTGTACCAAACTTATACTTGTGTATATGTAAATATATAAGGGCTCTGGTGAAATAAATTATTATAATGGAACCATAAAGTGGTCTGTTTTTCTTTTATATATATATATATATATATATATATATATATATATATATCAGTATACTATATTTATTGGGGAATGTGGTCAATAGCATAAATAAAAGGTATGTAAATATAAAATTAGGCGTTGAGTCAACACGGTGAACCGAGAGCCTGTGTCATAATTCAAGTCAATATTCAGTCTATGAAGACTGCCTTGAAGCATGAAACAAACTATTGCTGCTTGGTCTGTTCTTCAATGTCAACAAACACGCACACACTATATATATATATATATATATATATATATATATATATATATATATATATTTCCTTAAATGTTTCAACGTAATTTTCCTTTCGTCGCCTCATACCTGAGAACTATCTAATCGATTTTTTCGGACGCATATTTCGCTATATTTGGATTGGTACAACCGAAAGTAAATAATATTTATGGTTCAATTTAACTGTCTAAATAACAGCTTGAATCAATAATTAATATTCATTTTTTTTTCTTTTAATATTGACAAATATATTTAACACATTTTAATATTCTTTACTACTCTGCATATCATGGTATGTTTCCATTATAATGTTCTTGTTCCAGAGTCGGATGTTGCACGCAAGGTAGGGAAAATTGCCCACATTTATCATTATTTACAAAATTTCGAACAATCTTTCTCCTTTTTTATAAGATAACCAAAGAAACAATATGTTGAAAATAAAAGTGAGAACGACTTGTCAGTAAAGAGTCATTGGGGCGATGGAGAGCATTTGAATGAGTTTAGATACAATATCTGGCTAATTGATATAACATGTCACTGACTGCTGAAGTATCTCTTCTCAAATGAAGGGAATAGCATAGGTAACATAAATGTGGTTCTACAGGAGGATGCTGAGAATACCATGGAGAGATAAATTGAAATAACACTCCTACTAATTCTCAGAATCAGTAAGCAAAAACAAAACTGTGGGATGCAGTGGGCCACTTACACGAAAGTATGACCAAAATTATCTGCCGGATATGTGAAAAAAGTCAATGGTTTTAAGAGCTACAAGGGATAGAAAGTTGTGGAGGACAATGGATTTTCTTATATGTATTAGTATTAATGGATATTACTATTCTAATATAGTGGATTATCAGTTATAATGAAGTGTATGAGTGTGGAAACAGATTAGTTTGATTTGACTTTGTTAGTTAGATAACAATGTGTTAATGCTCTCAAGATGCAAGGAATGAAATGAAATGAGAGAATGTTAGGAAAACGAAAGAACAATAACAGAATTCATAAAAAACAGAAGATGTCAATAGATGTGTCATTTCAATTTGAGAAGGTGTCAGAAAAACTTGAAATCTGAAGAGATTTCAAAAGGTGACGAGTTAGAGAAAAGGAACAATTACCGTAGAACTTTCGGTTGCATTTAGCTATTTCAACAATATAATGATAAGACTTAGTTTCCAATTTAGAACTACACTTTAATATATCCAGTCAAGTTACCAAGAAAGATAGCTCATCTGAAAACTTTGATGAAAATCTCAACAGGAAAGACACAGTGAAGCCACGTTAGGTAGTGGGGAAAATAGCCTAAGTCAAGATACCATAAAAGAACTGATAATATGAAACGGGTGTTGTCAAGTGACTGCAGATATATAGCAAGTGCACCAGACCAATGGACGGAAGAATGCTTGATTTATAAACGTAAATGATAGATTCTGAAGAGTAACAATTGTCTGGTGCGACATAGCGAACCTACTTTCAAAGCATCCTGAACATGATATCAAAAAATTGTGACAACTAAAAGGGTGTAGTTTCGTTTTGGAGGCATTAAAATTTGCAAGCTTTCTCTTGCACCAGTTAAATACTCACAGGATCTCATTTCTGGGATCAGCTGTCAGTTTTGTTTGATCTGACTTAATATTAAGACGGGAGACATTAAGACAATTGCGTCATCAGTGTAAGTCAATGATGACGTTGAGAAGGTTGTTGATGGAGATAAGAAACTAAGTTGGTTGAAGGATAGATAGGAGGCCACCCGCATTAATGGGCAATGTTCTATATGATTTGCCTTTCAACACAGATTTCATTATACGATTTTGTAAGATTTGGATTAAATCAATCATTCTAATTAGAGACTCCATAGCCATTCAACTTTCGAAGAGACGCCCTAAATATTGACAGCCTTTTTAAGAATTAACAGTTAACTCATCGGTGATTACCCGAGTGAATAAAAAAAAATATTGTTTTAATGAATAAATGTCGTGCAAAGTGAGATGTTTCATCAATATCTACTTGATTAGAGCCTCTAGTACTTTCCCAGAAAGTTTAAGTTAAACGATAATTCGAGGGACCAGAAGGTTCACCAGATTTCTTAAAGAGAGGAACTGCAGAAGAGGATTTCCAACAAGCTGGAAAGTAAGAAGCAGCAAGATATTAGAACGAACAGTAGTTTGTATATGAGAATAATCCTTAGAACAACTGCAAGAGCATCATCAGGTCCGCCTGACTTGTTGAGGTCTAGTTTGAAAATATTAATAGAAATCGTGAATGAAATTATATTCATATTTAACAGTAAGGATTCTGATCTTGGTGGAAAATCAAGGGAAGGTTGTCGAGAGAATTGAAAGACGATTTAGAAGCAAATAATTCTGCTTTGTCGGCAATAGTTGACGACATTTAAAACTGATCAAAGAGAGAAGGGAGTGGATTTACAGAGAGTATATTTATTACACGATCCAAACATGAGAACGTCTGTAAAGTGCCCCATCCTATCACTGACTGAGCTTCATTCACATCATCCTTACTATTAATACCAGCGGATGAAAAGAGGTGTTGTTATGATCTGAACAATCAGTTTTGTGTAGCCGGAGGAATTGATTCCTGTGGATCTAATACCTACAGAACTCACTTCTTCTGGCTGAAAAAAGCAGCCAGGTCCAAGACAAGGATTCTAATGCTGCAACTGAATACGTGTTTGCTTTGGCACATAATAAAGATATAAATATAAGTTTATGTATATATATATATATATATATATATATATATATATATATATATTATTCATGAATTATTCACACAAAAACAAATGCAAAGGTTAATGATTTAATTGGCGAGAAATCCATCGTCGCAAACAATTCAAATAATATACAAAAACTTCCGAATCCGTTATGAATGAAAAGATCCTTGTTTCTATAAATTTCTGCCGTATTAGTTCTTATTTTTACTACAAACTTTCGTCTGTTCCTACAGACATCTTCAGGTATGGAATAGATGTTGTTCTTGTTTTTTCTCTAATGTAATTCAAGTCGAGGGATACTAGTACTCCCACAAAAAAAAAATAGTCAAAATATTTGACGACATAATGTCTTTGAAACATTGAAAAAATAACGACTCTATTACCAGAAAGAGTTACTCAGATGGATTAAGCTACATCGAAAAAATTAAGCTATAAATCTGTCTGCAATTATTCCACTACGTTTCAAGAAAATTTACAATAATTGAACAGAGACAATTTGCCCTAACCTAGGCACCAGATTGTAAAGTGGGGGAGCACTGTGAGAAGTGGTCAATTACTAATTATCTGTCTGGAATGTATTATTCGTCTGTTTATTTGTTTGTAAACTAAAGTTGTATCTTTTTAATTTGAAATTTCAATTTTCGCAATTTGTAATTGAGTGTGTTTCAATTTTGATATTTTCAATGTGAAGTTAAAATTTTGTCAATTTCGAACGATGTTTTTAAATTCATGGAACATACATATATATATATATATATATATATATATATATATATATATATATATATATATATATATATATATATATATATAAAAGAAATATGGTCTTAAGGTTTGGTATATTTATGGGATAAAATGTTCAATATCAGAGATAGAGCGTGTGAATATAAAAGTGAACATAGAAGTCAAAACTAAGACGCGACAGTCATGCTAGATGCAATCGTCATGCCACGAGTACTGTTATTTTTCTCGTCTATTTACATATACGAGTCAGTGGTGCATTGTGGGTAGTCTATTTTCGCGGTTATTTTACCGGAAGTCGTTTATTTGTTTGTTTATTTATTTGGTTTAAATTATATTGCTTGTTTTTATTTATATTATTATTATTTTTTCTTATCTTATATAATTATTTATTTATTTTTATTTTGATCGTTTTTTTTTTATTAACGTAGTAAAAATTTGTTTATATCACTCATTTAATAGTTTTGTTTTGTTTTGGGAAGATAATAAAAGCTATTTATTCAATTTTGGAGTTGATTGTTGTAGTTTATTCTAACTATTATTTTAGCGGGAACAGTTTTTAATTTGTTTATTACTCCATGAATTTAGTTGGATTGATTATCTTTATTTGATTTTAGTTAGTTTATCGGGATTAATTTGTTAGTTTATTTATTTATTTGGGTGGATTTAGGTCAATTTACTTGTTATTATTTATTTGTTATACTGTATATTTCCGCTTTTCGGTTTTCAATTTTTAAGTAACGTAGTATTTTTTTTATCGTTATATAACAGTTATAGCAATTTTTTCGTCTGATTTTTGGTTTGATTTTTATATTTTAACTAATATTTTGGTCATTTGTTTGCTAATTTGTTTATTATTTACGCTATTTATTTGGGTTCATTGATTTCTTTTCTTATTTTTTATTGTTTTTCGTCTATTCTAACAGGTGTGATTTGGTAATTTGTTTGGGTTAATTTATTTTGCTTTTTTATTGTCATTTTATTTATCTATTTTTATTTTATATTTTCCGTTTTCGTTTTTTTAAGTAACGTAGTAAAAATTTCTTTTCATGTCTACATTTTGAGATGAGCTCGGATCTTTTATTTAATAATTTATTTTTGTCTGGGAAAGTATAGATAGCTATTTTTCCTCCAAGCAAAGTTTGCATGTTTTTGATTGGTTGTTGTAGGCTGATGATCTTTTCTTTATTTTCCAAGGTATTTTTGGTGTGATTTGCGTTTTTCTTAATTTCCCAGATATACTTAAAAAGCATTGTACTGTTCGCATATTCACTATGTGAAAGATGTTTTGGGTGTATAATTTCTTTGATTTCAGGATCATTCAGTTACTCTTATGTATACTTTTTCTTCATCATCTTTTGATTTTATCGTGGCTTGTTATATTACGTTATTTTGTAAACACTTACCGTTTAAGGGACATTCGTTCTTTATTCTGCAGTTGCACGTGTGTTTAATTTGTTCGTGTGATTTGTTGAAAATTGTACTGTTGTGCTTTTGTATTATTTGTGCCATGTTCTCGGTGCAACTGTAGCTGATTTTACTGTGTTTTTGTTGAATATGTTGCGTAGGGTGCTAGATTGAAGTGTTTGTGTAAATGCTTGAAGAATATTTTTCCTACGTTTGTTTTTACGTTTTTGCTGTACAGTGGGTAGAATCATATGATATTTATTTTCTTGTTGGCCTTTTTTCTGTTCTGTGGTGAGTATGTGAGTGTTGCTGGAAATCAGCTATCTTTTAGGGATGTTTCGTAGTCTTTCTTAGCTTTGTTAAATATGGATTCATTGTAGGAATTGTCGGAAAGCTTGCGGTTAATCAATTTTGGTATCTGTTTGATTATAGAAGGCGGGTGGTTGGAAGATGTGTGTATACAGAGTGGTTTATCATTGAATTTTCTGTATGGTTTATATGTGCCTTTTCTTAGGTTGAAGGTGACATCTAGAACATCTACATTTTTTAGGCTAGTTTATATATCTATGTCGTATCCGTTATTTTTTAAAATCTGTGTTTTGTTTGTTACAGTTTCTTAAGATTATGAGAACATCGTCCCTGTAGAATCCTGTGTCATTTCTATCTATTATTTTGCTTAGTTCGTGTTGTAAATAAATACCTATTACTTCGCATGTCAAGCACCGTCAAAGCTTCCCATTGTAGTGTCAAATATTCCATCTTTCTTTATCCATGCTTGCTCATTTTGAAATAGTAATGATTTACGGGACGTAACGAGAAAAAAAATAAAATAAATAAGAGATCCCAAGGTTCAATATAAAAAATAAAGGAAGAGAACAGTGGGAGGGTAATTCTCCGAATCCAGACACCGGTAAACACAGCAAGAAATATACAATGTGTGTACACAAAACAATAAGAGACAAAACGAGAATTTATAATAGAAATAATTTATTTACAAATATACAAAAAGTAAGATAAGAAAGAAATAAACGAAACTTAATAACACAAGGGATGGGGGATGAGTAATTAGTTAGACAAATATTACGGCGACGAATAACATAGGGATATAGGGCAAGCAGACAATAAGATATATATATATATATATATATATATGAAACATGTAATAATCACAGTAGACGATGAGTGACGTCAATCAGGATTTTCCCCAATAATACTGTGTAACGAAAAAAAATGTTCATACCCTCTTTTTTTTGGTTTCATATTTTTCCCTGATCATCAATGTTCTAGTATGATAAAAGCGTAGCCGACTTGGGTGATGACGTTCTTAATTCTCCGGGCAGCAAACAGCGAAATTTGGGTTTGGTGATATCTACTCCTTCGGGTCACAAACAGCGAAATTTGGTGTTGGTAACATCTACTACTTCAGACTGCAAACGGCTAAGACAGATTCTGGTGACGTCTACCTCGTCCGGGGACCAGCAGCTAAGTGATGCCAGCCTCGTTGGGCGCTTGAATTCATGAAGTCTGGGAACCAGCGAATGCAGCTCCTCAGAGTAATCACCATGAAAGTATTTGTAAAAAAGACAGAGAGAGGCGACGGCGCGTCTGTGAGAGAGCGATTGTAGACGAGATGTCAGATCAGGGCCTGCATTTTGTCAAGGACTTTGAGACAAACAGAACGGTCTCCAGACCATATATGGCAGCAATACTCCATGGAAGGGCGAATTGTTGATTTGTAGACCTGAAGGATCTATTCTGGGAGAAAGATTTTCTGGGGCGGCACAGGAGCCAACTTTCCTTGCGTTATATATATATATATATATATATATATATATATATATATATATATATATATATATATGTGTGTGTGTGTGTGTGTGTTTGTGTGTGTGTGCTTGCGTGCGTGTATTGACTACCGATATATACTCTGCAAAATGATGAATGTGATATGTACTTTTTAACCTTCCCAATAGTACAATTCACGCGTACGTCTGACATCTTGCCTAGTCTGTGTTCGCAGAGGACATATTTTCCCGAAGGAAATTCGTTGAAATTCTTCTGCATAGACAAAAAATATTTTCATTATCTTTTTTAATTAAGATATGTCAGAAGGATTATCAGTTTTTTACAGTCGAGTAAACACACGAAAATAATGAAATCGAAAGAGCTAGACAGGTGAACGCATATTTCATCCTGACTTTACAAATAATCGGATTTTCTACAATTCCCTGTCGGTTACGTTAGAATCGCTATTCATATAAACAGGTGTTCATTCATTAGCAGTATTTCTAAAAGAGAACTGTTCTGGAGTCTCACTACATCAAACCTAAGAATACAGCTTTAAGTGAAATCCTTTTTAGGGTGTTCAATATCACGTGAAAAATTATATATGTCTCGTCAGTTGAATTGAAGCAAGAGATTTATACATACCATATTTATCAATTGTATATCTTTCATTTAGAATTGCGTACAAGGCTGTTCCATTAATGTATTACTTATACATACAAGGAATAAAAACTTCGCTTGTTTGAAACTCTTTATATCTGTTGAATATCGTTGCGAAATTGTGCAACTGCACCAATTGCATTTTGCTGCCTAGTAAAGTGACATTATTTCTTACTTGTATTTCTTGTAAGAGTAAAGAGTATTTATTTTTAAAACAATACCAGGTACAAGCATATATCTGTTATTAAAGGGCACACCGCTTATGTGTAATATATATGCTTGTAAATTTATGTATAAATATTTTATGTATAACATTTTACGTATATACTTATAATTTTAAATATTTTCTCAGATAGAAAAAGAAAATATATGTTTTTAGAATTTTAAGAGATAATTCTATTCCATCTTCGCAATAGTTAACAGGATTATTGTTATATAAAATATTTAACAAATTACATTATCACACGTAAATGAATGCACACAGTCATTTTTGATTAACAGTTAAATATGTTCTAAACCAAACAAAGGATTTTATTTATTTTAGTGAAACATAACACGATCAGAAAAAATAGTTTCTTGTATATATTTTGACGAAATGCGTCAGCATTGTAATTCTGTGGCCTCATTTAGGAATAAGAATTCAAAGATGATTTCCCTCCCTGGGAAAATTCTATATTTTATTTTATATAGTAAATATATTTTAAGAACAATATTGATTATTATTCCACTACTGAATTTAACTATTGAGCAAAAATGTTAAAATAGTTATGATACTTTATAATCAATTCACTCCAAGCAAGCGAGTACTTCAAGTCTCAAAGGGCTACTGGGAGTGAAACAGAACAAGAAATTAGAAAGAACCGGGAGACTAATAAGTGTATATATTTAAGCGTTTAGGCGGAGACATTAGGAGTAGAGTTGATGTAGAATTTAAAAGGAATCAAAAATCGATTTCTAAACAGGGAAAAACGGATAAACCAAACAGGGAGGTTTGGTTTGATATCTTATGTTTTACGGCATATCAACCTCAATGGGCTATTTAATGCCAACTGAGGTTTTATTGCTGCTAATATTTTGTTTTCTCAAAAATCTATTTCTGGTAATAATTTTTCCCTTTAGAAATGGATTGCTGGTAATATTCTTTCAAAACGTATTGTTGGTAATATTTTTTTTCAAAAATGTATTGCTGGTAATAGCTTGTTTTTTTTTTCTCCAAAAATTTATTGTTGATAATTAATTTTTTTTCAAAAATTTAATGCTGATAATATTTTTTTTTATATATAAAGTATGCCTGGTATTAAAACCCATTTTTACCCGAGTTTCGGGGTTAAATATTTGCCCATAGCTGGAATCCTAAGAGGTGCTACCACCCCGTGTCAGTATTTAAGAGGTGCTTCCACGCTCCTCAAAACCTCCAGTTCAGGAGCATGGCTGCAGGATGTAGTTTATCATCTTACCCAGGACGGAAAGAACAGGGAGGAGTGTGAACAAGACGTAAAGTTAAAGTTTTCAGAGGTTTTGTTCCGTTATGTGTTCACTGTGGAAAATTCTTTCGATTTAGATGAATATGTTTCCTTTCAATAAACAGAACTACAAAATGGAATTTGAATGAAAGCACTCTTGCACAACATTTGCGATATTTCAACATAAGTACAAACTAACGTATGTACTTTTTTTTACAGGAGATTAATTAATGAAGATCAGATAGCACATACATTAATTAATTAGGGCCAAATTGTGTATGCAATGAATACTCTTACTATAAAAATTACACTGAACCATAATCCATATCGGTTGTATGGCGGCAAACTGTACCGGATATAGCGATACAAATAGAAATCGAAAGATAACATTTTACAGTTTGCTTAGGCGGGGACTGGAAAAATAATTCGTTCCTTTTAGCGCCCCAGAAAGTATCTCGCTTTTCTTTATGTGCTCTATCGTGTAAGAGTCAGATTAGCCCCAAAATGAAGTAATGCTGTCATACCTAGGCTAGTGCTTCTCAAGAGTCACTTTCCAGTTTTGACAATCGTTTTCCACCCTGTAATCTATTTGCTACAAAAAGAAACGTCAGTAGCCCCGCGCTTTCCATAGTAAAGTCTCTGACGAGCTACATACGTTAGCAGTACCACTTCAGACCTATAAGCCAAAGACTCACCATAGCACATATAAAAGGTCAAATCCTACTAATTCCCTTTACATTCCGTTGGTAAGAAGGAAACTCCGTTGGGGCAATTGCTCAAGAATCGATACCTTTTGAAACAGATCATGAAAGGATGCTTTTGCGATCAGGACAACCATAATCACTTCAAATCATAGATCAATAGTCATCTCCATACACCAACCTTGTTTAGTAATCTTATACCTTGAATGTCTGTTAGGGATTTTTTCTTGAATAACTGTACATAAAAAAAGGATATGGATATTTTTTATCGGACAGCGGAATCTCGTCTTAATACCAATAACCAAGAAATTATATCTGAAGATATCTAACCAGTTTTTATATAATTTGTGAAATTTCTTAATTGAGCTTGTGTGAATCTCAGTGACACAAGTTACGGCCATATCACTAACAGGAACGTGAAGCTGAATGTTATTTCGATATATTAAATTAGAAACATACTGCCATCAGTTAAAATGCTCGAATATAAGAATCATGTTTAAAGTAATTATTCAAAAAATATTCGAAAAAATTAAAGTGATCTACAATCAGAGTAATATCCTCATCTTTATTGTTATTATCCCAATACCTCGATTTTAGTGGCATTCAGGTGTTTCTCTATCTGGGAATTTCAATAACAAACATTTATTTAAGCTACAGTCCGACCGAGGTATTTAAGATTATCACATAAACCCCAATACTTAGTTTTAAATTATTTTTAAGCTCATAAATTTCACCAGTAATCTTAAAGACTAGAGAAGGAATACAGTCGTGCAAGAATACAAGCTTCACCTTGAAATTACTAGATTGGGACTTGTATGAGTCAAAAAAAGTATTGTTAATAAAATCGCAAAATTTATCACTGTTAATTAATCGAAGTTGAATAATGGTTTACCAGACAATTTCAGTCCTTGTTACCACACTTTCACCTCCACCCTGCATTCTTTTAGCACCAGCCATATCTGCATCAGATAAAATCCATACTTTGGTTTATGCATCAAACCCATCGAGTGTCGACCGATATTCTTCCTTGAAAATTGCTTTAAAAATGTCAATTATCATGTATTTCTTGGCTCTGTTTTATGCGTTTAAACATTTGCTTTACAGGGAAGAGTTTGCCTAGAAGATTTCTTGAAAGATCCGAATTAGTCTATAACTTTTCTTATTGTTTATTCCTCAAATCCAGCTTGTTCAAAGAGCCGTGTATTGATCAAATGAGGTTATTTCACTCTGACTCGATTCTCTTTAGTTCTCATCGAGGGGACAAGCTCTTAAAACTTTTTGTTTGCTTCTTGTTCTCAACATAGGTATATTTCCTACTTATCATTCCAGGTTCTCTGTGAAACTCCTTTGATATATCCAATGTGTAAATTCCTCACTCAATAATTTTCTTATTTTCTGTTTTCTCAGCATTGCTTAGATCCTTTTTTATTACGTTTCTTTCAACATATATTATAGAAAAAAATAAATAGTCTCTGATGAGATTCCAGATAGCTTAATCTAATATTAGTTTAATATATTTCCAGGCAGCCATTTTTGTAATAAATCTAATAACTTTAATAAAACATGTTGAAACTAGCTAAAAAAATAGTTCAAGTATTCTTTTCACGACTAAATTAATCTTTTAAAAGTTCACAAAAGTCTAATTCAAGTTATTGAGGTTTAGGCGATTTACATAATAAATACAAGCAGACTATAAATTGATAAATTATTCTCGTTCCGCTTTCGATGGATATCTCATATTGTACATGAATATCCAAAACTTCCTCCATAGATGAAATAAATGTTTCATGTTTACTAAATCTTATCGATTTTTCTTATACTAAGGGGAGCTTCCTTTCTCGTTTTATCGTTGAATATGTGTGCAACGTGAACATATATATTATTTCATTATTTCTTTTCTTCAATATACTCATTTTAATGATTGCTGCTGCTGATAGCCTCCACGTGACGCGGTTATTTAGTACGGTCAGTCTACTGGGGTCGAATAGTTAAAATCTAATAAGAACCTCTCGTGATCATTAACTGAAAATCATTTTAGTCATTGGTTTAAGAAAACTGTCTCATAGTGCTGCCAGTTTAGATATTTCTGAAAGAGTTTTATATCATTCACGGCATCCATATACAACGCACAATATTACGAGGTTATTTAAGACGATGGCAAAACTTATTGAGTTAATGTTTTGCTTTGTAACAACATGATGTGTTGAGCGAAACTACAGTTAGCGTATATTATTTTATGTTCAATTACCTTATCTCCGACACAAAGCCCTTTATGTCCCCTCAGGAATCGTAAACCCGCCTCTGATGAGTTGCCGTGGCACATTCATGCTTAGCTTTAAGCGATCAGTAGACTATATCAGTATGGTCTAATGACTGCTAAAGGCATAAAAATTTCGGTCTCCACGGAGTGTTGATTTTTATATCTGCAACAACCATACAGACATATTTTTGTCCCGGATATTCTTCCATCATAAATATAACAAATAAAAAGTCGATAAAAAACACAAATTCGAATAAGCATTCAGGAAAACTTACTAAAGAAAAAATATTCCCCTGCAGGGATCGATAGACGTAATACAAACTGTTTAATAAATGAATATGGGGCGTTTATTTCAAAGACGAAGTGTCCACTGTATAAAGTTTGGAGTGATAAAAATGTCGGATTAAAATCAAATCGATTAATTCTTTAGAAATCGCTTTTTTTAAGGTTCTGCTACGGGCTTTACAGAAAAATAATGTTAGTGACGTGGATGGGCTTTTCATAAAAAGGGAAATAGAGACTTGCTTGGTGTGGCGTACTTTGTTAAGGACCGGTAATCATTCCGAGTCAAACTGTTCTTTCCCTGCAGGGGAATATAATCTTTCCTAAGTTTTCTCAAAAGGCGCAAGCCGATAGACGAAAAAAACAAAAACAAAAAAAACAAGTGTGCAATATAATAACAAATGAAGTAAAAAAAAAAAATGTTGTATTAAGAATAAATCCATTAATTCTTTACACAAGCTATTTTCATTACACACACACATATATATATATATATATATATATATATATATATATATATATATATATATATATATATATTGCTGTTCGAGAAAAACGACTCACCTGATTTTTTTTTTTATTAAAATTTTTTCGACTATTGTTTTGGGGGTCAAACTAATTTTTAATCTTATTAATATAAATACCCCTTCCCAACTACCTAGTAAAAAAGTTTACTCACCCTAAGGTATTCTATTGATAATTATAATTTTGGATATAAATGAGATTTAGGGAAAAACTCTGTGCAAAAAAAGTGATTCAATTATTTCCTGCAAGTAGTAATCAATAGAGACATAACCGAACGGCTTTAAATAAAGAATAATAGAGGTATAATTTATTGATAATAGGTAATATAGTTCGAAATGTTTAATAATCTATGGGTTCTCCTTTGTTCTGAATAACCTTTTCAACCCTTTTTGGCATTGACTTGATTATGTTCTGGCAAATCTCTAATAATAATAGACGTGCCTACACACACAGAGACACACACACACAGATACACACACACACACACACACACACACACACACATATATATATATATACACACACACATATATATATATATTATATTTATATATATATATAAATGTGTGTGTGTGAGTGTGTGTGTGTGTTTGTGTGTGTGTGTGTGTGTGTGTGTGTGTGTGTGTGTGTGTGATGAGCCTAAATACATTCTACAATTTCTCTTCTCACAAAACATAATAAAAAAGCATTTGAGTAGTAAATTCCTTACATTCAGATTCCGGACAAGGAAGGAATACTATTATAAACAGTATATATATATAACAGAATTATTACATCATTAAAAGTATCACTCTATCTTTCTTGCTCTCTCTCTCTCTCTCTTTCTCTCTCTCTTTCTCTCTCTCTCTCTCTCTCTCTACTTTTTTTTATACTGTTCCTATCTATTTCGCTAATCTGTTTCTTGACCTTAAGATGAAATTCATCAAGGAAGGTACCGTAATTTCTATTAACCCAAGTACTTTCGATCTATACCAAACATTATCTTCAAGGGTAAATTACAAATCAAACTTAGCGTAACTGCATTAAAATCTACAAACCGTCGTAAGGGTGATTTTTTTTTAAAAAAAAAGGCGCTTTGTAATATTTATCTTATAATTTTTAATTCATCCTGTATCTACAACGGGTAAATTAAAATGTTAGCATCCAGAAACTGATTAGAGAACCGGAAATGATCAATATAAAAATGAAAAGACACGCTTGTGGAGTAATAGATAGCGGCTTGGATTGATGAATCGGAGAGGCGAGTTCGAATTCCAGTCTAATACATTACAATCACTTATGTGTTAATAACCTTGGGAAAAAGTATGAATCCTCTACTTCTCCCTCCAGCTATGGTTAAATATCAGGGCAGCCTTGGATGTCAACTTGTCTAGGAGGACAACTCTGCATTCAAAACTTGTGGAAGGTAATTTGGAAACCTTAATATAGGAACTTGCTTGGCCCAGATCGAAACCCATCCGATTTGGTGTCAATCAGAGCTTCTACCACAGAGCCACCTTCAGCCAAATCTAACGTATTGTTTTTACAAACGTAAACAAACGCCAAGCAGCCTTAGTGCTCCATTCATCTTACTGAAGAGCTTCGCATTTACACAGGTGACAGTTGTTTTTAGAATTAGCTTGTCATTCAACAGTGATGCTTTGAACAATAAAAAAATATTAAAAAATTAAAATTTTCAAAAATGGGTTGCATATTAATATTTTTTCGTTTAATTTTTTCAGTTAGATTCCTCGACTAGTTTCGCAAGTGATTAAGCCCGTCTGGATGGAGTGTTTTGAGTCGCAGAATCCACTTATCTTCATGGTTTTCTAAAATTTTTCTAATGTTATCTGCTCTGAACTTTTCTATTTTCTCAATTATAGTGAATTTGACATGCGTTTTAAAATCATGTTTTTGTAGGCGAAAATGTTGTTCTGCAAGTAATAATCTTTTATAGGGAGCCAACTTAATTCGATTGCTGTAATTATTAATTCTCTAGTGAATACGCCATTCTGATTTTCCCACATTATTTCTGGCACAGTGTGCATTCTATTAGGCAATTTATGTCATGGCTTCTACAGATAGTCGTAGTAGAATTTCAAAGTGCATTTAGTGACTGAACTAATGAACGAATTGGTATGTCTAACGTGGCTACAGCATAAGCTCCTTTTGTTGTTACATGGTTGGGAATTCCTGCTGTTTTTGTTTTTGGTTTATTACGGATTTGCCTTATCTTCTGAAATGTGGTTACTACCTATAATTTCCATTAGGTTTTTAAGTGTACGATATGCTAGAAGGCCGGGTAAACATTAATCTTTCAACAAGACAACATCTCAAATGTTTCTAAATTTCAAATGTTTCTAAATTATGTCACAATTATAAAGATAGGAGCGAATCTGACATCTTTGCGTGAAGAGGAAAATCAAATCTTTACCCTTGGTGAATTAAATGAACTTGATGTTTATCAGTAAATTCTTACAGATATGTGATCTGATGCAATATTTTAATTAAGAATTTGTACGCTGACTCAGTGAAGACCGACCTAAAGTTTAATTAATGATAGGATATATTTTCAAAATCAAAACACAAATAAACAGAAACAACCAAAAAGAAATGAGATTAGGTTTCAATTAATACAATTAAGATGTTTAGGAAATGTCACCTGAAAGTCTTAACTAGCATCATACACACTATGTCAGTCTTTTACAGACGGCATACAGTCATTAATAACAGTATCTGCTGTGAGTGAATGAAATTATTAATCCTGGACATGAAGTCAGTCAGTTATGTGCACTGTGTGATACACGCTTAGGCGACCGTCCTGACGAGGCTGATTTTTTTCCCGCAGTAGGTTGCCATTTCTTTCTGCGGTCAACAAGTTGCCTTGCGAGGCTCTAGAAACGTGTCTGTCCTGCTATTTACCTATGAATTCATAACTTTTCCAAGGGTATTAGCATGTAAGTGAATGTAATGGATTCGTATGGAATTCGAACTCGGCTCTCCGATTACTAAATCCGAGACGCTATCTATTAATCCACTATCTGAACAAAAAGTTATTCTTCTTTTAAATAGCCTGTCTCTTCAGAACGTAGGAGATCATGGCGCTCCACAACATCCTATTTTTATATCCTTTATCAACAATCGTCTTACTATATTACCCTCACCTTCTTGTACAAATGCATAGAAGAGGCTCGTTAGGATTATTACTTGCAGTTTCCTTGTGTCAATATCCTGCCTCACATATCTCTTAGCCTTACGGACATATTCGGTAAAACACCGGTTTCTACTGGATTTAAGGAGCATCGAGCCTTATCAGGACCTAGATGGGTGACAGCTTGGGAACACCAGTAGCTGGAAACATGGATGTGCTTGTGGTGCAGATAGATAACGACTCGCATTAGCTCATCGGAGAGTCGACTTCCAATACTATTCTTGTTCGTTTTATATTCACTTACGCAAAAATACACTTGTGACAAATATCAATCGACTTCTTCTCTCAGCTAGGGGGTAATTAGTAAGACTAGTATCAATAATTCATTATTATCTCCTAAAAACTCTCACAATGAAAAATATTTTATTTAATGTTGTGGTACGATCCACCTAATTTACATAGTGGAGTACCAACCATATAAATATGGGTTGGTACCGGGAAGACGGGGTAAGAAGTAAGAAGAGATCCAATCCAGAGACTCTGCCCGACTGCGATTAAGTCAACCCATTCTACAGGAACAGTCTTCCCAAGAATATACCATAACTAACTGTAAATATTGTGTACCTTTTCCTTGTTTCAATACATTTTGTTTACGTACATTTTGTGTTGTATTATTATTATTCCATGCTTATCCAAGCTTCAACATTTAATAACCTTGGAAACGTTGATAAGCCATTGCTGTGGTATACAGTGCATAAAACGTCTTGTGTATTTCCGCTTTGTGTGTCCCCTATTTAGGTTAGGTACGTTTTTGAAAACTTCCGGTAGCCCTTAACATGAAAAAACGACAAAAATAAAGGAAACGCATAAAAAATACGGTAGTTTTATCGTCTGGATTTGAACCCCAAATTTCACCATCATCGGATTGTAGCTTTTGTTAAATCCCTCCTTACATTTGTCTATTATTTTCCCTGTTATTTCAACATTGTCTAAATGTAACCTTATTTAATACGTTTATTTCAAGTTTTTATCTCTCCGAGTAAAATCCTTTCAATACATGTCCTCATATACAGTTGCAAAATGTAACCCACTTAACTTCCTTTGTGGGAAAGTTATCCCAGTTTTCCCACATGAAAGGCTTAAGATTAAACATGACAGAATTGATAAAAGCAACAACTGCTTCTAAGTTTAGAGTGGACAATTCTCATTTTTAGCCGGAAGAATAAAGACTCAAATTCCTGCTCGGGGTTTAACAATAGAAGAAGAAATTGTTTATTTAAATACACAAAAGAAGTAAATGTCTATATAAAATATGAGAGAAAGAAACGGAAGGAACTTAAAGGAAGAAAAACTTAAAGGCATGCTCGGAATCTTTCTCTGAAGGGCCTAAAAGTTCTATAAGCAAGTAAATTGTTATTAAGGGGTTAATACTCCCATAAGATTCCTTCAGAGCTCTTGTTCAGCGGGAAACAATTGGAAATTCCGTAGATTGTAATTGAGTGAGTTTGTAGACCAACAACAGGAATTTCAAGGTCCTAGAAAGCATATCTCGAATCGTTTTAGAAGAGGGCTGACGTTATGTCTTTACAACCCAGCAGGTAATTTCTTTCCAGGAATAGGTTCCGAAGATGACTTGTGTTACAGTCGCCGACCTGATGTTATCCTACACGATGTCAAATACTAACTGCCAAAGAGGCGCACATTCTCGGTATTTATCGAGATTAGATGACTCAGAAACATCGGAAAACTTTCCTTTCCAAAACTGCTTATACACTTTCCCTGCGCTCTCGTCCGCCAGGAAAAGTATTCTTACTTCTGATTAGGATTAAGGATTTGGGAGCCGGTTTTGAAAGCAGGAGTGAAAGTCGGGACAAAGTGAAATATTTTAGTACTGGTTCTTGAATTATAGTCTTATATCTTTTCTGCGAACCCACTGTAATACTGGAATGTATTCATGTAGCCAACTTTATCAGTATTCATCTATACGAAGTACTCGCTACCTTCTTTACGGATTTAGGAAACACATAGTCTCATTTCTGTGTTCAAGACTCCGTTTGCTTGCGTTATTTCTTGTTAGCTTTTTTTTCTATTTCCAGACTAATTGTACCTTGATGATGTACGCTACTTCGTCATCTTCAAAGTTTTTATTGCCTTAACGCGTTTAATTGTTTTCGGGACAGCGCATGCGTACGACACAGACCCGTACTCTCGGGGCAGTACAGCCGGAGAAATGAAATTGATCGAATCGTTATGTTTTGTGTGTATCAATGTTTCTAGATATTCTTTCTTTATTATGTGTCCTCGAAATTTCACCAGTCTCTTTTTGTTTTCAAGTTTAGACAACTTTTTGGTTGCATTTTCCTTAGGAATATTTCGTTGATTTCATTTTCTGTCCATAGTATTCTCAGTATCCATCTGTGTAGCCATAACTCAAATCGCCGCTTCGTCTGTGAGTATTGTCCAGCATTCACTCCCATATACGATAAATTGAATTACATAGCAGTACAGTATTCTATTTTTATTCCTATCATTTTCCTAGTTGTTAATACTTTGCTGAGTTTCTGAAAGACTTGCGTCAAAATACTTCCCCAGATATTTAAATTTCTGTACATATTTACATTTGACAATTTTAGATGCTTCTCTTCTAGATAAGTATACAGTCAGTCTTTTGCAATTGACGATCATTAATTTTTTTTTTCTTTTTTCTTTTACTAACTTTTCTAGCATTTCCTGTTGTTTTCTTTATGGGTATGGCTTCAAAGCGGTGCCATCTGCATATCTTGGGTTATTAATATTGGCCTTACAGATACTAAATTCATGTAGATGTAGTTCTCTTATGATTGTCCATTGTAAAGTTGAATAAATTCTATGTGAAGTATATTCCTTTTCTTACGCCACTTCCTATTTTTGCACTCACTCCAGACTCTTTCTATCACTATGCAAGCGATTTGCTCCCAGTATATGTTACGAAGTATTAAGATATCTTATAGGAACACAGTGAGATTTTATCGCTGTTGAAACAGAAACTTGTGACCTCATTATCAGATATTTTGTATAGACTATTAAATATATATATAAGTATTCCTTTGTTTGTATTGAAACGTCTGATATCTTTCTGATCATAAATATCGCATTTCTTCTTACAGATTTTTTTTTTAAATGAATTACATTGTTCGTGTCCTACTGCCTTTCTAATTCTGCAAAGAGTGTTATCAAAATTTGGATGAAAGACATGCCTACGTGGTTCATTTAAATGACCGACTGATAGAACTCTTATATTCTTCTGCACCTGTTTTTTTTTTAACAGCGCTAGAAAAATGGATATACCACGGTTTATCCGACATATTACTGCTCTCATATATTATGTTTATCATTTCCATAGTTTAATCGGTGACAATATTGTTTGAGCCTTGGACAATTTTCATTAAAGTCTCATCAGGTCTTGTTGCATTTTGCTTTTCCCTCTTGCCCAGTACTTCATTAATATTTCAGGTTTTTCCATATTTTTGTGAATTGGAGGTTTCGCTTTCTGATTGTGAAAAAGTTATACAGCGTATTCATGTCATTTTAAAAATATTCTCCATTTTTTCTATTCTCAGTGTTCCCTCCGTTGATGTCATACAATCTGTTAATAAGCCCATATTTTCTCTCCTCAATTAAATTCTTTATGCATATTTGACTTATCAATCAGGATCATGATTGGTATCTCTGTACACTTACCTTTGAACCATTCTCATTTTAACAGTCTGGTTTTTTTTTTTACTTTCTATATTGAATGATGTGTAATCTATACGCTTCCATGACATTTTTTACTGTTTTATATTCAGCATGTCAAGAATTTCATCTGTAATTAATTCTTGGTCACGTTTTTCCTGGGTTGACCTCGATCGCCGATGTCACTAAAGCTTCTCTAAGTATGTTTAGGTTTCAATTTCCACTCTCATTTAATTCAATGCATTTACCTTTCATGATTACGCCACGTTGCAATTCGAAACATCAAAGAGTTTGTTGCATTTTAATTTTGGTGTTTATTTTTTTTAATTTCTGTCATTTCCATAGTTGTCTTTTGAGACTTCATTAAAAGGTGACCTGTTCTAACAGTCAGTACTTGGATATTATTCGATTTGGTTTCAGTTTTATCCCCTGATATTCTATGTTACTATAAGCGCCTTGGGTGTTCTTGAAACCAATTAATGGCAACTATCTGGTTGTTTGCATGTAAGTAAGTATGTATGTATGCATGCATACACTTAAAGCACGTTTGTTTCAAAAAGTAACACTAACAGAAAGAAAACCGTATATATATATATATATATATATATATATATATATATATATATATATATATAAATACACAAACATACTCACACACAAACACACATACCGCGCACACACACGCACATATATATATATATATATATATATATATATGGATATATACATACAAGTATGTGTATGTGTACGCAAACATATCAAAAGTAAATAGACTTCAACATTGTTAACTTCAAATCGGATGAGACGTCAATGCCCTACACGACTTAACTATTGTTTGTTTTCTGAATTAACGCCTAGTCAAGATGGCCAGTATAATTGTAAAGTTGTTCGGGGGGGCAAAAATGTTGGACCGTCAGGAGGACAGAGTCAAGTCATAAAGGCAGTAAAAAAAACTATAGCATCCTTCTTATTACATAGATTAGATTCCTCACGCTTTTGAAAGGAAAGAAAGAAAAATAAATATCAGCAGATTCTGTGTGGCCTGAACTCTTAGACAGGTGTTTTTCATTTGGCCATTCATCAAAATAAACAAATGACCATCAAATCCACGCTAAAACCATTCAATTTATCCATGGTGGGTGTCTTTATACAGTTGATACTACTCTGTACACACACACGGGCACGCGCACACACGCACACATATATATATATATTTAGAGAGAGAGAGAGAGAGATTGAACAATAAAAAATATTAAAAAATTAAAATCTTTAGACACACTGGGTTGTAGATTAATATTCTTTCGTTTTTTTTATTATTATTATTTCATTTAGATTCCCCGACTAGTTTCGGCCAAAATGGAAATCATCAGGAGAAGAAATATTTCTGCTTGCTGGTAGCAGTAAACTACAGAAATGTATGTCTTGATGGAGAAAATGAACTTTTGTCTGTAGTTTTCATTTGTTTTTTTTTTTTCAATTCAATATATATATATATATATATATATATATATATATATATATATATATACATTGTTTAAATTTTTTTTTAATTCTAATAAAACCACATCGTACAAACCGTAGTGCTCACGATGTTTTTATCACATATTATTCGTTGAATAATTTCAGTTCCTAATTGACTAATAATATCCGATATATATATATATATATATAGTTATATATATATATATATATGTGTGTGTGTATGTATCTCTCTCTCTATCTCTCTCTCTCTCTCTATATATATATATATATATATATAGAGAGAGAACACACACATATATATATATGTGTGTGTGTGTGTGTGTGTGTGTGTGTGTGTGTGTGTATCTCTCTCGCGCGCTCTATCTCTCTCTCTCTCTCTTTTGAGGCCGGAGCGTACAACGGCCGAAACGTTGTAATAAATATGGCGACAAATATGAGGACAATTGTCCGAAAAATATAAATAGTTTACTATTCTATTTTAACTGGTATTTTACTTTTTTTTTTATTAATACTACTAGCTGAATTGCCCTCGCCTTGATGCCTTTAACACATACTTTTTGTAAGAAAATGTTTAGATAACAGTTTTCAGAAAGATATGAAATGGTGATTGACATTACATTTAATGTTTTGAAATTTGTACCTGACAGCAAGGAAGTAATATACATTTTCAGAGGCGAGAAAATAAATTACTATAATAGAAAGTATGATTAGATTTCAACAGTAAAGCAATAACTCTTAGTTGCCAATATAGTAGTATGCATAAATTCCAGGATCGGATGTATCAAAGAGGAGAGCTTAACATCTGCCATGAAAATATTAATAAAAAAGACATAGGAGAAGCACGTGACTAAAGTCGAGATGCCAGGTGAGGATCGAGAAAATTACAGATCCTTACTTGAATTATACAGATAAGTTACTTTCAATTTTTGTGAATTATACTTTTGATATTTCGATCATGAAATGAAAACAGATATTTAATATAAAATAGTGATTGATTAATTTGGCATAAAAGCAACTTGGCTCTCTCTCTCTCTCTCTCTCTCTCTCTCTCCCTCTTATTGTTCAATCTCTCCCACTATATATATAAGTGAACATTAAATCAACATGAAACAGCCTGTCGCCTCTAAGTGTTGACTTCAATGTTCACTTTTATATTTACACAAGCTCTACTCTGATATTGAGCATTCAATCCAATAAATATAGCACACAGTAAGAGTATATTTTTTTTCATATATATAAATATATACTTTTCATATATATATATATATATATATATATATATATATATGTATATATATATATATAATTATTTATTTAAAAATTTATAACATAAACATGTTATAAAAATCATACAAAAATAGCCATTTTGTTTCAACACACCCGGTGTCTTATCAAGTGATGATGTTGAATGCCATATATACTTGGTATATATATATATATATATATATATATATATATATATATATATATATATATATATATATATATATATATATTAAAAAAAACAGACAATTTTAACGTTCCATGTAATAAATTATTTCGCCACACCCCTTTAAAGGACTGCGGATCATCAGACTTTATTTGCAAATGTTGAAACAAAAAATGAAAAGAAATTTACACATTTTTGACGGGCCGTATTAAACATTTTATTTAAATTATTTGCTCTGGATTTACATTGAGCTCTCTGGATTTTATCCTCCTTGGGTTTACCTATACGGATTACCTAGTTTTTCATAAACTATATATATATATATATATATATATATATATATATATATATATATATATATATATATATATATATATATATATGTGTGTGTGTGTGTGTGTGTGTGTGTGTGTGTTGCGCATTCTTTTAGATGAAATAATTATTAATATTTTTTAATCCAAACTGCCACCTCAATATGAAGCTGTCTGTATTTCAATTATTCCAACCAAAACATTATCCTTCAATTACTAGAGATCTTATTTATCAACATACTTACACATGAATGAGAACATTCATTAAATGGATAATTTGAAAACTATTTTTAGTTATATACCAAAATGAATGCGAGTATGAAAAGCAACTTGAATATTAGGTATTTAAATCTCCACCGCTAAACGATCCGGTGATGGACTTCGAGAAACATTTATTCTCGATAATCAATGGCATATAATATTAACAAAATTTATGAATGGCCTACAACAAAAATTGTATAAAATGTTTGAATTTATAAAAAAAAAAGAATAAAATACTAATTAAACGGACAGGAATGTATTATTATATAATTATTATATATTAGTTTATAATAATATTATATAACTGATTTGGGTGCCTATTCCAGAGCCCTTACTAAAGAAGTCAGAAAATGTTTCAAAAATGCTCTTGGAAGGTGGGAAAAAAAAAACATGTCATCAGAGAAGCCTGAGAAATAGCCACTGAGTTAAAGAGTGATGTTAGAATCAACAAATTGCATAGGGAAAAAAGCATTTATCCCTGTTAAAGACTCTAATCCGAATTTCGCAAACAACCTGCAATATAATCTACTCAATCAATCTGAAAAATATTATTGAAAAAATTAGCAAATGCAATCTCAAAAGAGCATGCAGATATGATAAATGTTTTAGGAATTAACCAGTGACATAGTACGAAAGATGCTATAAACTGGTTTAATAATGAAATTATGAATGAGTGTACGTTCATCCAATTCAACATGAACAATTTTTAACCGTCTATTACCAAAGATCTTCTAATGCCATCAATATAGCGAAAACTATTGTAACATTATCGATAAAGAAATTGAAATATCGAGACATGCAAAAAGGCCGTGTTGCATCAGAAGGGATGTATGTGGACTAAAAGAAAAAAATGAGAATTTCAACATCGCCATGGGTGCGTTATGATTCAGTAGAAGCCAGATAAATAGTAGGGATGTCCCTAATGTGGTGATTGAGATAATAGGTCGAATCAATAATATGGGATTTTATAGAGATGGCACTGCAATATTTCTAT